>JAJJMC010017794.1:1240382-1256582 GCA_023531435.1 Papaver californicum
AGTTAGGGAGAAGGAGGAGGGGTAGGTCGATGACTTTGACGAGCTCTTTTTTTGCTCCTAACATTACGATGAGCAGCACCGCCACGAGTACGAGCTCCAACACGACCGCCTCGAGTACGAGCACCACGTTAAGCATCCCCGGCTTCATCATGTGTCTCTTCATCCGATGCTTGGGGCTCTCTCCTAGTAGTACTCGCATCTGTAGTCGCGCCTCTTGTACTGGGTCTACTCCTCTTTAAAGTCCGCTGCACATCCTCAACTTCATGATGAACCTCCCTAATCAAAGCTTTGAGTTGGTCACGCGTCCTCACATCAATTGTGCTTAGGCATGGATTAATAGAGTCCGCCAATGCAACGGCTTTCTTTTTCTATTCACATATGGAAATAAAAGTAGGATCAGTGTTTAATAATAAATCTTAAAAACATTAATAACAAAAATAATGTACGTACCAAATTGAAATATGCCTTCTTCCAGAAACCATCTCCTGTGTTGATTGCCAGAGTCTCCGGATCATTGTTGATGATAGTTGGATGACCAAAATGGCGATACCAATCCAAGTAATCTCCTACAGCCTCTTTTGTGCCCGGAGAGGGAGTTAACTCATTCCTTTGGACTTGGTATTTCGGATCATTGCGGTTATTCCAAACCGCGACTGAAGGCGTTGGCTCATAGTTTAACACGATGTTTGGCCCTTCGATCATCGACCCATTCACACACAATTTAAACATTTCCAGTGTAACCGTTGTTTGGACGTATCCATATTGGCGGAGAGTTCGCCGGGGGTTGGACATCACGTACCCAAACGGATGGTACAAAGGGCCGTTGTAGCCTGCCACGTCCGACAATCGTCGTAAATCTTCAACATGTCCATCACCTATGCTTATGTTCACATAAGGATCGAAAATAACATCTTCGACCGAGAAAGCATCAATTTCTTTTCTCATCTTTGCTATGAGCACTTCTTTATATTTTGCCTGCGTCCCGGTGAAGACAAATTTCTTTCCCGTTGGTCCAGTGACATCAATGCTCGTTTGAGGAGCAAGTCTAGGAAAGTGATCGTATACCCATGCCTATAAAGATAATAAATATTAAATAAGAAAATGAGAAAATAATAAATTAAAGTTAAACATTGAAATTCAAACAATAAATTACCTGAAGCAGACCAGTATTACCGGCAATCTCAGTTCCCCTAACCCTCGAAGCTTTTCGAAGGTTAGCAAGTAGGTAGGCCAGGGTGGCAGTTCCCCACGAGTACTGATGGGTCATCCCGAGATCACCCTGGAACCATTGTAGATACTGGACGTTCACCCTGTTGCCCGAGTTGTCACCAAAGAAGATGGTCCCGAGCATATATAGCAGATAAGCTCTGGCTGTTCGAATGGCTCTGGTGTCATCTATGATGACCCCATATGTTTCCAACTTTGCAGTACCTCCAAACTTCTCCCTTAGTGACCGCAGCAATATTTTCTTGCTCATAGCTTGACCTTTCTTTGTTGGCATCCCCAATTTACCCATACTAACCAATTGAAATTCAGTTTCAGCTTCGGTCTTCTCCCATCCAAGTGTATCTTTCACAAGTGCATAAATATCACTCCAGGACATGTTGTTGTCAAAACCCTCAAACACAGATTTACCTTCCACCTCCAGCCCTAGAATTGAGTGGACATCATCCGGCGTTATAGTCATTTCGCCGAATGGGAGATGAAACGTATCGGTCTCAGGCCAATAACGTTCCCTGAAGGCGGCGCAGAAGACGCTGTCATACTCCCACATTGAATTTGTAATTCCGGGACCTAACCCGGTACCATTTACAAGAATTTGTACAGCCGTACATTCTTCAGTTAAGGGCCAATATTGTGCCCTTTGACGAACCAATTTCTTGATCGCCTGTGTATAATCCTACAAAGAATAAAAACAAATTTGTTTTACTTACAAAAGTTAACGAACCAAAATTTAACAGAATAAGAGAAGTGATTAGAATAATACCTTGGTCGCTGCAACTTTGGCAGCCCATGAATGGGGATAACCAAATAATATTGCTGATTTGTCTGGGGCCTCACCCCATAGTCCTCCATTCCTCCTCTTAGGCCACAGTTGAGGTTCGGCCTTTTCTTTGGGAATTTCTTTGGCAACCACCCTTTTCTTTGCCTTTTCTTTTCTAATTTCTTTACCTTTGCCTTGAGGGACATGTTGTTCTCTGTCCCCCTCTTCTTCTTCTACTTGTTGCTCTTGTGGTGGTTCTCTAATCACAAGAGAACCTCTGGGTGTTGGTAGATCACCCAAGCCTTGGAACACATTATATTCCTCTTCTGCAATTTGAGGATCACTACCAGCACCTACCTCAAAAGAGGGATTATGGGTCTTGCTCACGCCTCTCTTCTCAACCCCTAAATGCTTTCCGTGGCGAGGGGTTGGAGTGTGAGAAATAGGTGTTAAACTATTACCCCTTTTATTCTTCTTACAACACACAACCAATACAAGTTAGATAATTTCCAAGCAATTCAACTTCAAGTAAAAAAAATTGACTACACAGGAATATTTACGGTTGGGTTTTTGAGAATAACCCAACCGTAACTTACATGTAACTGACTTGCTTATCATTTTTACGGTTGGGTTTTTCTTAAAATCCAACTGTAATACAAAAACATAAATTTTAATGTGCGCAAATATTACGGTTGGTTTATTCTCAAAACCCAACCGTAAACTATAAAAAAATTGTCCAAATATTACGGTTAGGTTTTAAGAAAAACCCAACCGTAATACTCTAACAAAAATTTTATGCAAGCTAGTGTTACGGTTGGGATTTTCTCAAAACCCAACCGTAGAATGGTTTTCAAAAAATGGCGCAAATTACTTACGGTTGGGTTATCTATTGAAACCCAACCGTAAAATCCTAAACTATTCATCTTTCCTCCTTTTCATTTACGGTTGGGTTTTGAAAATAACTCAACCGTAATACTCAAGAACATGAAATATTACGGTTGGGTTTTGACACGGGCCCAACCGTAATATTGAATGTGTCCATCATTTTTTCCTTAAAAACATGATCAGAAATGCGAATAAATCAATTACAAGTTCTAAGAATACATGGGTTTTCTACAATACCTTAGATACACCATTGTTGGATTTTTCTCTGCTTGATTTTACGAACGGTTTTCGATTTCTTGTTGAATCTCTTGATTAGGTTGAAAGGAGAAGGGTTCATTGCCATCACTACTACCTTGAATGCTTTTATTATGGTTCTTCATCTCGAATTGTTTTGTTGATTTTAATCGACGATGAATTTTACGAATCGGCGATGAATTTAGATGGGTTACGGTTGGCTTTTTCTTTGGTTTAGTTTTTGAAAGTTATGAAAAATGTTAAGAATGTTTATGTTTAAATAGGTATAAGGGTAAAATAGACATTCCAACCGTAAATATTTTTGTAAATCTTTTTTTGGAATTTCAATTCACTCTAAATTGGGTTTAAAACACAAAATTTATCCCAGATTCACCAATGTTCCACTATGTTAGAATACTAGTTTTGTTGGACATGATTGTCATATTGGCGAGTTTTTCTTATTGCAGTAATAACTTGCTTTTTACTTTGCTTGGTTTCCAACATCAAATATTTGTAAATAAAACATGATCTTGACAAATTTAAATAGAAAATCTTTTACATACATTCACATTAAAGTTGGAATTCCCCCACAAAAGAAAATAAATCTTAGTTTGACGCAACTGTTATAATAAACATAGAGTTATTGCAGGTTCTTCAGTTCTTCGTCACTGGTGGTTCAACTTCATCATTCTCCTAATCAATAATAATAGGTGGTTCAACTTCATCATTCTCCAAATAAATAATAATAGGTGTAACTTTGGCACCAAATCAATTACCCTTGGTGGATCAACAACTCCACCAGCTTTAGGTTGAATCCTGACGAGTCGACTCAAACCATGAGGATGTCCTCGCACTCTGACACTTTGATACTGACAATCAAAAGATGGATTATGTGTTTTACCCCTCTTATTCTTCTTACAACACACAACCAATACAAGTTAGATAATTTCCAAGCAAATCAACTTCAACAAAATAAATATTCACTACACAGGAAGATTTACGGTTGGGTTTTTCTCAAAACCTAACCGTAACTTTTATCCCATATTTTACGGTTAGGTTTTGAAACAAACCCAACCGTAACACACATGTAGCTGATTTGCACATCATTTTTACGGTTGGGTTTTGCTTAAAACCCAACCGTAATACAGAAACAATAAATTTAATGTGCTGATATGTTACGGTTGGGTTATTGAGAATAACCCAACCGTAACATATCAGTACAAAATGTAGTCCATATGTTATGGTTAGTTTTTAAGAAAAAACCCAACCGTAATACTCTAACACATTTTTATGAACGCTAGTGTTACGGTTGGGATTTTCTCAAAACCCAACCGTAGAATTTTTTTTAAAAAAGGGCGCAATACATTGGTTACGGTTGGGTTATCTATTGAAACCCAACCATAACATCCTGAACTATTCATCTTCTTCTCTTGGATTTACGGTTGGGTATTGAAAATAACCCAACCGTAATACTCAAGAACACGAAATGTTACGGTTGGGTTTTGACACGGACCCAACCGTAATATCAACTGTGTCCAACATTTTTTCTCCAAAAACATGATCAAACATGCGAATAAATCAATTACAAGTTCTAAGAATAACATGGGTTTTATTCAATACCTTAGATACACCATTGTTGGATTTTTCTGTGCTTGATTTTGCTTTTCACTATCGATTTCTTGTTGAATCTCTTGATTAGGTTGAAAGGAAAAGTGTTCATTGCCATCACTACTACCTTGAATGCCTTTAGTATGCTTTTTCATCTAGAATTGCTGTGTTGATTTTAATCGACGATGAATTTACGAATCGACGATGAATTGTGATGGATTACGGTTGGGTTTTCTTTAATTTAGTTTTAAAAAGTTTTGAAAAATTATGGGAAAAATTAAAAGAGTTTAGGTTTTAATTAGTATAAGGGTAAAATGGACATTTAACTTTACCCCCAAGGACATCCCTTATCGTAAAATTGGGTCACCTTGGCTCAACTAGGAGCCCTCTATTGATGTGGGAGCCCCTATATCAGGCTTCTCTTTGAAGGATATTATCTCAAATATTGTAACAATCTAAAGAATAAATACATTGAAAACATAAGGTTTTGTGCTTTAAATAAAATTTTGGTTAGAAACTACACTAGTTAATTGTATCTACAAATGAGCTCGATCAAATTTTCAAACAATTTTCATGACTGAAGTTTATTGGTTCTAAATTTGGGATGGGATATAGTTTCGGTACGAATACTATATAGTAGTAGTACCAATTTATAGCCAATAAAACCCAAATCCCACATCATTTTGTATCCGAAAAAGACAAATAAACTAAAATAATTATAATTAGGTTTTTGTTAATTTGTGTTCCGGTATAAATGTTAAAATTTATTAAAACATCAATCATTTATATTGGAGAATGTATTTTTTTATCATATTTTATTAGAAATTGGTTTTTCTTGTATTGAAAACAATAAATATATTATTTTCAATGCAATAAAACAAACAAAACTTGTTTCAATGCAAATGTTTCTTGTTTTGGTGAATCCTAATTAAAGATTGATGATGAAAAAAATAAATCCGTTGGCTAAATCTTTAAGTTTGAAAGTTAAAAGCTAGGTCTACAATTTTATGGCTTTCGTATGAGATTAATTAACCTGGCTTAATTGGAGGCTCGGAAAATTAGTAGGGGCTGGAGGAAAAGATAAAATAGGATCATCTAATAGTAATACCCCTACTCCTTAGTAATATATATATTTATAAATGGATAAAGTGTCACATTTGGTTAGTTCTAATATGTGATTAGTTTTGTTAATTAGTTAGATTATATTAGTTATATAGATTATGGTCAGAAATAAAATTAGAGATTTTTTTATTTATTTTTTCCGTGAGTAGAGAAGAAGAGGGCTTTTGGAGGTTTTGCAGGGAAAAAAAGTGAAAACCTAGGGTTTTGAGAGATGAGTGATTCTAGTGCAAATATTGATGTTGTAGAAGCTTCAAATAACAAGGATGATTGTGTTGATCTTAACTTAGATTGGATATATAACGTTGTTCGATTGATATGTGAAGCCAAAAATGATGGTGTAAATGAAGAACCTCAAGCTCCAGATAAAGAAACCAATGCTCCAAATGAAGAACCCATAGTTCAAAACACTCAGGTGAACCTCTAATAGTCTAGGAATGGTTGATTTTTTGGTTAAATTCGTCGAATCATAGTGGTAAGGGAAGGTTGATTTTTTGCCTCTGCACAAGTCGTCAAGGTCATCACATCCAACACTGACGACACTAATTAACCCTCAACTTTACCATTCTATGAAAAATCGTCACGGTCCAACGTATGACAGTGACGACACTAACCTATGAGTCGTCATTGTACTATGTCTATACCATGACGACGCTTAAATTAAAAATTCTTGTATGATATATGTGTTAGGGTTGCACCGGTTTATACCATATACCATAACGACTTCTATTGGGAATGTTTGGTTTTGGAATTCGTAAAATCATTTCATTGAATTGAAAAGGCATACATCTTTCATAGTGTTACATTAAAGGAAATGAAATAGAATAGATCATTAGATTACACTTAAACACTTAATCAGATAGGTTGAAATCATAGGTAGTTTCTTCCAAAGTGCTATAGGAATCTTCGTGCTTAAACTTTTTGTCATGGATAGTTTCGTATCTGTTGAGAGTCATCACCCACTGAAAAAACAAATCAATTGTAAGTTTGTATGTTTGAAAACTATTTTTGATAAACGACATATTGATTGACATACTTTCTCTTGTCACATTGGATTCGATAGGATGAACTTTCTTTACAGTTTTTATTTCTTGTTTCAAATCTCCAATCGTTGAAATAGTTTCTCGAACCTTTTCTTAATGAGTTTGAACATCCTATCATTATGATTTCCGTCTAATCCTACAAAAATCATAAACATACGGTTCCACCAAGAATCGGATGTATGATCCATGTTAATGTCTTGATTAACGTATTGGTTACTTTGGGCAATGTACGTTTTATTATAGTCGTGATTTGTGATCGTAATCCACGCTCTAACAATGGCAACATCTTCATCGGTAGTGTATGTAGTTACCATATTTAGTGCTTGAAAGAGACAGATGAGAATGAGTTGGAGAATGAGAATGAAAGGGGTAGGTGAGATGAGAATCATAATGAAAGGGATAGGTTTCCTTTTATAATGTTAAATAACCCAATGTCTAGTTTTTCAAAGAAAAAAGTTGTTGGGTAAGTCAAACATATATGGCAAATTCAAAATTTGCAATAACTGCTTCTAGGGTCGTCATGATCGTATTGTAATACCATAACGACCCTTGTTTTGGTGTGGAATTTGATGTAACTTCTGTTGGAGTACGGCAGGCTATAAGGAGACAAGAAAACAAAAGTGAAAGAGTAGGTGATTGAGGGTACACACGTGATAGAGAAGAGCATGAGGTGATAGGTGATTGGTGATTGGTAGGTGTAGGCTGTTGACTGTTAGAAGAAAATAAAAAGGTAGAGAGAATGTACGGTGGCTAGAAGAGAAAGCGTTCGGCTGTGGACTTCTAATTGGAGTCGGGCTTTTTGAAGCTCTGTTTTGTTGGAGGCGTCAGTAGGTAGGTGTACAGGTTGGAGACTACGGTGAGAGGAAAAGTTAGCACGTAGGTCAAACGAAAATTAAGAAAAAGAAAGTATAAAAGCAAAGCTAGGGCATCAGACTAAATTTCTTCTTTTTCTCTAGGTTTTCTTTTGGGGATAGAGAGGCGCGTACAGGAGTCTTTTTTTTTGAGTTCTGTTTTCAGAACTAGGTTTTGAGTTGTGCAGAAAGGATTGAGGCGCAGCAGGAGAAAGAAGTGTGAGACAAGAGAGAAGACAAAGACAACTGCATCTAGAGTTTGTTTCGATCTTCTTTCCCTCTACTGTGTTATTAATTTTTATGGGTTTTAAAAAATCTTTAGTCATGTCTTGCTGATTTTAATAATTAGAGTTTAATGTTGAAATCATTTTTAGTATTAGACCAATTGAATTGAGTTATTTGGTAATAGACTATTATGATTTGAATATAATTAATTCCATGATTTTATTTATTGATTTAAATCTAAATTAGTTGTTGTTTCACCGGTTCTGTACAATACAGTAACCTATACGCAGAATCAATAGGATAGCAAATATGTTTGCCTACTTATTTGATATTTCATGCTTGGGTTAAATCCTTAGATAAGGTATGCTTAGAAGAGCAATATATTATTTGTGAACCTATAATTAGCTTCGTATTATTTTCTCGTTAATGCAATTTGATGGTGTATGCTTCAGACTAGCGCTTTTGATGGGCCATGCTTAGGGCGTCCCAGTGACATTTGCGGCTCTAATAATATAATAGGTGATGTCGATAGAACGAACAATAGATGAATATTTAGGAATTATGTTTCACTTCAGTAATTAAATAGAAATAATGGTGGATACTAAAAACCCTGGTTATTTTATTCGTAATTCTAAAAATCCCAAAAATATCATTCTTGATTAGTTAATTAAGATATTGATTCTAATATTTTCCCGCTCCCTGTGGGTTCGACCCGTACTTGTCGTTGTCTACTAGTTAGACGCCGTGCGATTGCTGTTATTTATATAGGGTAATGTAAAATCTCATAAAAAACCATGACGACTTCTATGTAAAATTGGACATCGGAGTGGGTATTTTTTGGTAAAGAGTCGTTAATGTAAATTTAGCGTCGTCATATCCTCTAGAAAAGGTCGTCAACCTGCTAAACTCAGTCCTTGTGGAAATTGTGGTTTCCATGTTGCAACGGAACAATTAGGACATTTCAATGAAGATGGTGATGAGAACGTCACCCAAATCTATTATGCAAAAACCAAAATGGCCGCAAAACTTGTTCAGGACAAGGAACTCTGTATTTCGATGATGTTTGAAGGAGATAGAAAAGACAAAGAAAATAAATTCAAGGAATTGGTGTCTTCTGTAAAAGGGCGGAAGGGGGCTAAGACGGTCGGTTATAATTTTTTGATGAGATTGCCTTATTGTGGGCAACTCTTAGCGGACACATTCACTTGTGTTGTTCATGTATTCTCCCCTGGGTTCCAAGGGGTTCTATTACATACGTACCCTCAAGAACTAGGTGTGAGACGACACTAAAGAAGAGAAGAATAGTTATGGCACATGTGAAAAATAACCATTACATCGGTCTGAAGATAAAATAATAGTGTCCTTTACTACCGGTGAGATATGATAATTGGGAAGAGTTCTATAAGGAGTGGACAAACCAATATGAGTATGGCATGACCATATGGAAGAATTTGGATGATTCTCCAACATAAGTTGATTTAGGGGATTAGTCGTACATCTTTTGGAAAAATTTTATATTTTGAAAATTGTATGTTGAAGCACGCTTTTGAAAGATTATCTCTTGAACTTAAACTTGTCTTGAAAATTATATGTTGAGTGCTTAATGAATATAATGTTTATTATCTTGTTTCTTGTCAACCTCTTTTACCTAAGGTCGTCACAGTTAAAATGTATCGACACTAACGACTCTAAAGTATTCTATGATTTTCTACAATGGTCGTCATGGTTTATAGGTGTTGACCATAACGACTAATATCTACCATTATTTGGGTAGGTAGGGGTCATCATGGTCGATACCAACATACGTTGACGACCCTATACAATAATTGTTGGGTTTTTCCTGGATGGTCTATTGTGCTAGAGTCGCATCGGTTCATTTTTATTACCATGACGACAAATATGTGATAATATTTTATTTTATTTTTTTTATTTTTTTTTTATTTATTTATTTTTTTTTGGGGGGGGGGGGTCGTCATGGTCGATACCAATACACTATGACGACACTAGTTGGAAAAGTTGGATTTTTCCTGGATGTTTTGGAGTAGTAGGGTTGCATCGGTTTAAACCGTATACCAAAACGATTCTAACCCTGGAAAAAATGAAGAAAATTGTCAAAGATGGAGTCCTCAATCTGCTATTTTCGACCATGACGACCCTTACCATTGAACTAAATGCCTAACCGTTCAGATTAGGAGTCGTCAACTTGCTATTTTCTACCATGACGACCCTAACCACTCTCATCTTCACTTTTTCCTGGATGTTTTGGTGTGATGGGGTCGCATCGGTTCACCTAATAATCCATGACGACTTATATCTACCATTTTTTTGGAGAGCTAGAGTCGTAAGGGTCGACACTAATAGACCATGACGACTTTATACCTTGATAAATGGAACAAATTTTTCATTATTGGAGTCATAACCCTCTTAAATTTTGACCATACCACATATCCACATTCACATGGAAACTTGGGGAGACAACTATGTTTTAACACACCGTTCACATTCAAAACAATCCACTACCACAACTAATATACCAAATTATGTTGTTCTTAACAAACGTAAGAAAAAACATGAGTTCAAGTACGATAAAATCAAATTGTACCTAAGAAACATAAAGACACATGAGTTCAAGTCTATTTTTACAATGTCTTAAAAACAACATCATCTCAACCACGACCACGACTTCAGTCACTTCCTTGTGTAGCTGATCTCCGGCTTCGTTTTGCAGTAGTTCTTTGACTTCCACGACCTCGACCAGCATCTCCTTGCCCCTCGTCGCCTTGAGTATCAACACCTTCTTGGGTTCTATGGGTAGAACGTTTGCGAGACGTCTTACTTTCACTTTCCAGATCAATAAACATTTTGTTCGCAGCGGGATTTTCAATGTGTGTCAACAAATCAACGTACCGACCTTGTCGGTCAGGCGTCAACGCCTCTCCCTTGTCCTTCGAGAAACCCAATCCCTTGATCATAATCTCTCTTCGATCTTTCTAAAACAAATAAATTACAATCGAGGTTAAGTGTATATATTTAAGAAAAAGAGAACAAGAAAGGAAAAAACACTTACGACAAGCTTTAGAATCCTAGAGTCAGTTATGGTGGCGGGTGCCGGAGTAGAAGAAGTAGAAGCTTTGTTAATTTTTCTCCCTCAAGAATCAATCTGTATCACACGGCCATGGGAGAACTTTCGGTACCAATCCAAGTAACCCTTATTTGCCTCATAACCCTTATTCAAATGATCCCAAAAATAGATGTATACCAAATTAGCATGTCTATTATCCCAATTGCTGGTCTCCGGTAGAGGTTCGTAAACCACCTCAATGCTAGAAACATCGTACTTGCATTCATCAAGTTAGAGTTGGAATTTTGGTTTATAATCCTTCTCGCGTGGTTCTTGAATATACCCAAGCTGCCACATTACGCTCGACGGATCATACATTGAGAATCCATTAGGGTGAAACAACGGGCCATTGTAAAAAGAGACATCTACCAACTCTTTCTCCCACATACGGTTCAAATACTACGTTTTTAGTTGTCATGTTGTCCAAACTTTGCCGCATGTCTAACAACTGCCTCTTATGAAACTTCTCTTGACCCATAGTGAACGTGTATTTTAATCCTCTTGGTTGAGCCCTGGTCCGACCCGCATTTACTTTAACGTGTTCGTTGTCTTTGAACAATGAAGGAAAATGTTCGTCAATCTACACCTACAAAACCATCAAAATAATAAAACTAGTATTCATCAAACAAGATATTGAAAAATAATAATAGTTCATCTAACAAACAAATATGATCACTTCAATTACCTGGAGTAGACTAGTATTCCCGTTCATTTGAGATGTCCGTTCCCTAGATGTTTTTGTTAGATCCTCATTCATATGTGCGACGACGGCAGTCCGCCACAAGTACTTATTCACATCTTCCAAATGATGCAAAAGTTGCAGATAGTTAGCGTTGACCCTATTTCCTTTGTTGTCGAGAAACACATCGACCCCTAGCACGTACAATAGATAAGCATCCGCGGCAGCACAAACTTGAACATAAGGGAGGGGACTATTATATGTTTCATTTTTTTGGGACCCAACATATGAGCTCCTCAAATCCGTAAGTTTAAACTCTCTCTTCAGGTAGCTACCCCCCTTGGCCAACTTGGACTTCGTCGTGTATTCATCTCATCCAAACAAGGACTTGGCCAATTCATAAAGTTCACTCCAAATAAGTTTGAACTTGAAGTCGTCTCTAGTGGATTTTCCTTCAACCTAGAGCCATAAAATATGCTCTGCATTGTCAGGAATTATAGTTATTTCGCCAAACGGGAACTGAAAGTAATCTACTTCATGGTAAAACCTCTCACAAAAGCAAGAAATCACGACCATGTCATACGCAATCATAGAGTTGATTGTGCAAGATATAAACCGGAGTTCTCTATTAACTCGCTAACTCTTGGATATTCATATTCTAGTTTCCATAACTTCATTTTTGCATAGGAAGACTGGCATCTGAAAATTCGTACGACGTTCGAATGATCCTACAAAATGGAGGCAAAATAGGGAGAAAATAACCCAATCAACAAACGAATTAACAACAAGAAGTTAAAAAGCAAAGTTGAGATAGGACCGTCATGGTCTAAATTGTCGACAGTAACAACCCTAGGTAAAACATTAACGACAATATAGTTGTACAGTAACGACCCTTGTTTAATATACGACATAGTAGTTTTTTTTTCATATGTACTGAAAGTCTTTATGGTTTAATAAAGAGGCGCCACAAATAATTAAAGTCGTCATGGTTTTAGGTAAAAATCGATGCGACCCTAATGACTCTTCGTCTTTAGGGAAAATAACCAACAAGGATCGTCATGGTCGAAATCAAATATCATGACGATTTTTCATACTTCTACCATGCATATGAAAAGTCGTCATGGTCTAAGATGATCGACCCTTTCCCTGTAACTGCAATTTTGCGGTTTCTAGTCTAGATTTACACTCAAAACAAACATACATTCACATCCAACAAATTGAGTAATGAGTTTTTGTTTACTTACTTTTTAATTGGGACCGTTTGTTTGTCTGATTCTTCTCGATTTGATTTCTTGCTCCTTTTCGGCTTAACCTTCCTTTTAGTTTCCCTATGATTCTAGGTGAGGTTACCTTCTCTGAAGATTTTTCATACGAGCCATGTTTGTAGGTAGAATAAGTTATTGGCGATTAAAGTTTTTGAATTGATTTAAAAAAAAATTTGGAATAGTTAGAGAAGAAGATGAGAGTTTTTTTTTTTTTTTGATTTTGAAATAGAATTGGGGGCTTGTATATTAAGTCTAATAGGGTTTTAGGATTAGTTATTAATGGTGAGGGTAAATCTGTATTTTCACCACCTTTTAACACCCCCCTATAATCAATAGTGTCCCCCTAGATTTCTCAAAACCCCCTATTATTTTTACAAACCCCCAATTAAGCCATCTTAATTAAACCACTTGCTAAAATAAAATTTGCAGGATTTTTCTCATGTTCTTCCCGATTGGTAATTTGGTATAGACCGATTAAATAATAACTTATGTAGAATGATTTTTCCAGTCCTAATTCACTTTAATAGAGAACAAAGATACAAATTACCTTGACTAATCATGTAGTATTGACTTCTTGGGACCTTTTGAAAAAAGTCCTGGTATCTTCTTGGATATTTATGGCACCCGTAATAACGTCTACTTTCGAGTTCAACAATGTATGTAATTATCCGATTCAAGTTATTGCTGGCAACTCGACTGAAAAATGATCGAGCCTTGCTAGAGCTAAACTCCACAAAGTGTGTATGCCAATCACACCTTCACGGCTAACAATGTATATATGATAAAAAGCTAACTAGCAAGCAAATGTGGCTAGCCACAAGTAGGGGTGCACATGGTACGGTTCGGTTCGGTTTTTGACCCAGCCATAACCGAAACCGGTTGTCTTAGTTTTTCGGTTTTGAAAACCGAATATTACCATTAAGCATTTCGGTTCGATTCAGTTCGGTTTTGAACCAGTTCGATTTCGTTTTCAACCGGTTCGGTTTCGTTTTTAAACTGTTATTTTCAGATTTAAATTTTTTTAATAAAAAACTGTTATCCAACTTCCAGTCAGAAGAGCTTAATCATTTATGCTATAAAACTAAATTGACAGTAAATCTTTCTTTCATTTTTCTGTAACATGGGATGGTTAAGAATCTGATAGCTATGAACCCTCAAAATCAATTAACAAGCAACTGTAAATATCAAGAAAGTACAGACCGAAACTTCTCAAAGATTTGAAACAAATAATAACCAAATAACCAGGGTTCTCAGAAACATGAACCAAAACAGTGAACAATAGAAGAATGCAGTGACAACGAAAATGTAAAAGTTCAAACTCTAACAAAAATCTAACATATAACTTATAAAATGTAAGATCAAGGTAGAGATAAGCAATAAAAAAACATGCCACATAAAATGAAAGATCAAGGCAGAATTCAGGTTGCGTGAATTCACAACCTCGGATGAACTGACAAGATCGATAACTCTCTTGTGCACACGGAGGTCAAAACGATCCCAGGTGTTAGTACCTGCAAAATAACCACAAGGATATTAATCAAGCTGTATAATGATTTGGTAAAACAACCATCTCAAAGAACAATTCAAGCATACTTTAAAACTTAATGACTGATAGGTAGTAGCAACACCAGATGTTTCTAAGATACAATGATGCTCATGTTCATAATTTGAATAGCTAATCTTCTAATCTATTTCTAGTTCCGAGTAAAAAAAGAAAGAAACAGAATTAAAACCATTGATGATCCAACCTATTAACCAATCCTTGACCCATCAACAACATTTCTGGCATCATAAAAACCAAGATGTAGTGGTTTGACATTTAGAATACAGGACACATGAGAATGTATATTCTGCAAATTGTAACAGCAACAATGAAGAGGATGAGATATATATGGGGTGCCATGAACAGAGAAGATGAACTGACTTATTTCCTTGCTTGAAAACACTATCAATTTCAGAACCATGACGTCCAACGTAGTTCAGTTGAGGCTGCCAAGAGCTGTGTGGTTCAGGCAATTTATCAAGCATCATATATGCATTTTCTGATAAGTGATAGTGTAGGAGTAGCGTACTGGCTGTACCTGAGAATATACCCAAATTAACTCCTTCCCTGCAAGTGATTTTCCTTCCCTGCAAGTGATTTTCCTTCCATGTAGGCATTCAAAAATCAACACAATTAACCATTCAAGCATTCACACATAAATCAGTCAAACATTCAATTCAGGGCAGCAACACCACTTCTCCATATCTTCTCGACAAATCCTCCATAGCAGCAACAGGTTCTTGGTTGTAAAACTCACGAACCCAAACTTGTCCTTGTCATCATTTCTGAGTTTCTCAATCCTTAAACAGCCATCTTTTTCTACCGTGTTTTGACATCACAGCAAAAACCCATTTCATCTCTGATAGACGCATTTATGTGTCTTATTTAGTCTCATACTTGTGTTAATAGTTCTCATATTTTGTACTAATATTATTATTTTATGTGCTTTTAGGTTTTTTTTGGAAGAATAAACTTTTGTGGAGAAAATTGGCTTAAAAAGTGTTAAAACACCCTCAATAAAAGTGTTAAAGGCACCTTCATATTGGATTAGGGGACCCTAAGAAATTGATAAAGGCACCCGGACTTCTACTAAAGGTACCCACTTCTTTAAAAATCGAATCCAAATTTTGGCGGGAACGTATATCTCTAATTGGCTTGAATTTGTGAAGTGTGTTTTTGGGTAAACTTAAATATTTAAGACACGATATATGTTTGTCTTAATTAAGATGAGTTGTTTGGGATACTCAAAATCAAAACAAGATTTATTTCTCAAGATATTTTCACGTGAAAAAGGGGGAAGAAAAAGAGAATCTCTAGCAAGAACAAATGGACGGGAATAGTTTGGGAGATCTGTCTTATATCACGTTAATAATTCTTCATGAATATTTTGAATATCATAACAACAAGGGGAAACAATATCAAAACAGAATCACGAAAAATTGAAAGAAAAAAATCACCGAGTATTCCCATTAAATGAAAAGATTTGTGAGAAATTTGTAGAAGGTTTGGAGCGTTTTGATATTGTTTCCCCTTGTTGTTATGATATTCAAAATATTCATGAAGAATTATTAACGTGATATAAGACAGATCTCCCAAACTATTCCCGTCCATTTGTTCTTGCTAGAGATTCTCTTTTTCTTCCC
>JAJJMC010017794.1:1256682-1268658 GCA_023531435.1 Papaver californicum
GGTCGAGGCCTTTGGCCGAGAAAAGAATCGAAAATATTACACAGACGATCATTTTCTGCTGATGTTGATGAAGAACAGAACTATCGCTGATGAAGAACAGAACAGTCGCTGGATAGCAACGAGTATCAGGAAATAATTGGAAACAGTCGTTTCTTATACAACGATAGAAAAGCGTCTCAGACTAAAGAACACTGTTGCACAAAGCGTTGTAGAGTAAGAGTAACTATAGAGCCGTATGCAACGTTTATAAACGTTGCATATTCCTGTGTAACTATTTTCTTTTCTTTTTCCCTTGTTTAGCACTTTTTGAGCTTTGTAAAATTAATTTGAGAGAGTGTTGAGCATGAGGAGCTAAACCCCATCTCTGAGGCGATGGTGGAAGCTATTTTTTCCAAAAAAAAATATGATAATATTTATTTAATTAATTTGTGCAATTATTTGATGATTATTTGCCTTAAATAAAAATTGATTTAATAATTTTCATAGAGGAATTGTGATTTCGTTAGATGGTTTATGCTTTGCCTAGGGTTTAGATATTCCATGCTTTTGTTATACAATTGCTACTTTAAGAATTTACTTATTGCAACATTATAGAATCGAATTAAAATTTAAAATTGCATGATTTTAATTATTGAATTTAATCGTTATAAAAATTGGAAAAATAGTGGAAACCTAGCCTCAGTGTTCTCTCAAATTGATTATCATCTTTACTTGAGTTTTTATTATTTCTAGTCTTAAAAATTAAATTTAAACCCAAATCTTCACAAGTCTTAACGAACTTTTCTTACCACTTTACGAATTACATCAATCTCCATTATGTCTAAACTCGAATTCAAATTCAAACCCCAACTTCATTGATATACAGGTTTATACTGAGTGAGAGGAGATGGAGCATGAATCTATTTGAGTTCGAACAGAGAGAAATTTAGAAATCAAGATAGAGAAGAAGAGTAGGAAACATAAAAGAGTACACCGTGAAATTAAGAAAAGATGGGTTTTGGTTTATTGTGAATTAGAGATGGAGATTGAAGTGGCTCTGAATTTGATTGTGTTTGCTGAGATAGTGAGAGAACAGAGAAAGGAGGGAGAAGAAGAAGGGAGCATTATTGCATAGACAGACTGCACAGTACTTAGAGTGAATGAGATTAGGGTTGAGAATTTATAATCGACTAAGATTTATGGTTAATATTACAAAGATCTAACGGTATATATTAATCGGTTTAAACCGAATCGTTTTGGCTCAGTTTGGTTTTAGGGGTCAACCAAAACCGAACCGAGATTAACCGGTTTTCTATAATCCATTGCCATTGATTACCATTAAATCTTCGATTCAGCTCGGTTCAGGGTTTTTTCGGTCCGGTTTATCGATTTACCATTTTTTTGTGTATCCCTGGCCACAAGAACCTGTTTAGCGACAAGAACTTCAGAAGTTGCGGTCACTGTCAAAAGCAAAGTTGTTTTTTTTTATTTTTTATTTTTTTTGTTTTAATAAAAAAAAGTTCATTTCATTTGGCAGCATAATTATCCTCTAAAGTTTTGCCTTTTTCATTTGGTGAATAAGCCATTTCAAACTTCCCACGAGGAATTCCCTTAACATGAAAGGGATTGTCACTTTTCCTTGTCGTCTAACAAACACATTAAAAACAACCATGAAAATACGCATCGATTGTGTTAGTCGATAAAATGCCAAACCAGGTAGATGGGTAAATTCGGTTTTAGGTAGTGGGGGGCTAAAAGGCGCAATATGAATCGACCGAGGCAACATACACCGAGCCTCGGATCAACATAGGCCGAGCGGCTCTTAATGCCTCGACAATGGTCATACTCCAACGGCTATAACATCATCCCCTGTAAATTCAACTCAAAATCATTCTTTTCTACTCATATCTAAACCAATCTTCTCTCAAAACTCTTCATATTCCGTTTTTCTAAATATATTTTTCAAAAAAAAAAAAGTCTCAATCTCAAAATATTAATCGAAATAGAAATAGAAAACCACCCAGAAATAGGTATACTCAACCTCTACCAACTCAACAAGAATTTTCGGATGAAGAGAATCATAATGTAGTTTCTAGTCAAGAAACAACCACGAGTCAAGGTCATGTATCTTCATTAGCAGACCGAGATGCCAAAGGTCAAAACCAAGAGATGGTTGGGGAGAAATTAAACCAGTTTATGATAAACTCCCCGAAAGTGCTAAATTATTGTGAATAGATTTCCTTGGAGGACTTTGTATCATATCTAGGCGAAGTGACTTTCATTCAAATTCATTTTGATGATGTTGGAACGTTGGTGGCATACTACACACACGTTCCATTTTGATAACTTTGGAATATGTGCGTCATATATTTTGACTTATAATTTTTATACGAAAAATACGAGTTATATATGAAATTAACAATTTTAATATTTTTCAGGAATAACACCGTTAGATTTGTATTTCCTGCTTGGGATGCCTTCCGGTCAGAGACGGAATGTTCCGTTTGAGCAACAAAGTTGGTCGGAAAATGCACGATATAAAGAGGCACTTCCTTTGTATTTTCAAGTAGTAACGGAACGCAATCATACCAAACTAAGAGGTATGGGGATTCCTAATGTCGGTTTAAAGACATTTATAGCAGAATCATTATATAAAGGGGTTGTAGGAGAAAATCCAGATGGGGAAGCCCACGTTACAAAAATTACAAAGGTTTTTATTTTATGGGTAATTGGTGTGTGTGTTTTCCCCAACGTAAATATTAATGTATTACCAGGATGGCTAGAGGCATTGCAAGATTTGGAAAAGGCTGTTAGTTATGATTGGGGGTCCGCTATATTGGTCGAGTTATATGTCAGTCTCGATGTCGCCTTACTTAAGTGGGTCAAGCATCGAAGGTGTTTGGGGAATCGTTGAAGTAAATATGATAAACTAATCGTTTAAGTTTATATAAGTTTTCAAATATTTATAGCAAGTTAAACTAATTGTACGTTGTTTACTTCAGTTATGGTGGTATACATATACCAATATTTGTCTACTAAGACTAAAGGTGTTTGATAGAAACTTTTTCCCAATTGTGGTAAAGTTTGAAGCCAATAACTGGGAAAAGAAAAATCAAAACACCACTGAGCGAGATCATATACATATTGGAGACACCAAATGGATCTTAGAAGGAGAGACAATATTATTTGGAACCTCTGTGAGGATTTTGAGGATTTCAATTCTGATGTAGCCAATGAGAGCAAACAATATTCACTACAATGCGTGTTGTTCTACAGTCAAATCAGAGACATTGATATCTATCTTTTTTGAGAGAGATGCACTAGACAGTTGGTGGGTGCATATGGTATTCCTAAAAATATTCCACGATCAACCGTCCTAGGAACGGAATATGTAAGTCAAAGGAATCGGGGATGGAGAAGGTATGATCGTTATTGTGCACTTTGTGATGAAGATGCATACGACCAATGGTAAAAATCAATCACGAAGCCGATAATTAATGTAGATGATATGAACATATATGGGATTGATATTGCCCCAATAGGAAGACGAAGCTCGGGCTTTCCTGTACCAACACAACCCGCACCACCGGTTCCATCTTTAGTCGTTTATTTTTCGGCAGAAGCTTCTACTTCATCATCCCACCCAATAGGAACTTCTGCACCTTGTTCTTCATCGGATGGGTCCGATTTTCCATAATTGAGTTGGGAGATCGAGACCTACAATCTACAAGGACAGACTGATATAGTTCCAATTGTCTCGCAAGGTATGGATCGAACTAATTCTTATACAGGCACAACGGCAACTGTTGAACAATGTATATAATATATGAATCAGATGGAATTAAGAGATCAGTTGACTAGGCGTATGTACAACGAACGTTTATGGGCATTGACGCAGACCACAAGCCTCAGTCCCTATCTTGCAGGACTTTTTGGAGCAACACCTTCTCACCAGGAGGAAATAGTGCGAGATACACAAAACCAGTCTCCATATCATGTGACAACCAAGGTATCGTCGTGCCAGTACACAAGATCAAAATCAAGATGACAAAAGACACATAGACTTTGGCGCATCTCCAGTTCAGCCTTGTAAATTCAATGGATCTGAAGGATCTCAACCAGGAGCAAACCAAGGCTTTGGGGATTTGCTTGACCGGGCCAGTACCAAGTCGATTATTTTCCACCTAATTATTCTAGGAATGAGTAGTTTCATTTTATTTAATATTTGTAATTTAAATTGAGATTAAGAAACTAACTATATATGTAATCAGACTTAATCTATAAAAGAACTATTAATTTTATTTCACATTCAATTAAATTTTAACAACGTCTTTTCTTAGAACAAACTACAAAAGATCAAAAGGAAACTACATCATTACATAAAAGGGTCGAATTTGTGAAGATCTCTAAGGATGTTGAAACAAGCTTCGTACATAAAAGGTTTGTCGTGATTTTCCTGCCATACATCTAGAGCTAATTGGATCACTTCATCTTCAGTTACACCGTTAAATTTTTCTCGATTAATTACCCTTACTTGAACAAGGAATCGTGTGACTGAACGATTAATTGCTTGAAAACGACTCGGCAACCCAAGAGCATGACGGTTTCTCGGTTTCCCAGTTTCTGCAACGAACATAGTGAAAACGTTCTGCCAAAAAGACGTGTGCGACATGAGTTGGCCAGTAGGAACATTTCTTCTGCTATTAAAAAATATTCTTTACAAAGAGTTAAATCCTCTTCTTGAGTATATTTTTGAGCACGAACTCTGGCATTCATTTTCTTCTGAATTTTTTGAACACAAGTTGAGAAGAAGAGTTTGAGTAGAAGAATTTTTAAGTGGAGAAGGTGTGATTTTGGAGTTGAAAATGTTTGAATTTATAGATGAGAAAATAAGAGTGGTTGGATGATAGCCGTTGAGATTCGACCGTTGTCGAATCTCATTGAGCCGCTCGTCTCAAACAAAGACGACCGACTTAACTAACGCCTCGATAGGAAAACCCCCCAATATACCCATTTGCCAACTCGTTTTTTGGGTTTTTCCATCCCACTGTGGGGTGATAATTGGAAAATTAGTCAATATACCAACCCCACTGTCTTTGTTCTAATGTAGCTTAAGAGCTAAATTTATAATAAATCCAAGATGAACTCATTTTATAGTTAAATTCAACTCCGAAGTGTAAAACTAATTGATTTATCCAAATTTAACCCGACCAACGATTTGAATCCAATTCAACCCCCTGCACAGATTATAGAAACCATTGCCTACCTATTAAAATCTATGGGACTAATTAACATTGATAACCGGTGTACAAAGATAGAACTGTCCAAGACTTATTAACTGCATACAGTGTGGAACTTTGCATTAACATTGTTACACTGAAATAAAACTAAATGACGGCTTGTGATCCTTTGTCCCGAAGTTTCTATGACTTCCCTTCCAAAAACCTATTCATGCTAAAGCTTAGATAGCGAAAATTCCCTAGAAAGCCCATGTCTTTTTGTGCTCATAGAATTGTTTTTGTTTTCCGTGGCTTTTTGTGCTTGTAAACTCTTATAAAATGTTTGTTTTCTGTTGAATCAGCGTCTGAAACTAACTCGTCCCTTAATTCGGCACAAGTTAGATGTCAGACCGTTTGTGTTTTTAACTTTTATCAGATCTGACTCGTTACCTGACTCAGATCTATTTGAATCAGGGAACAAAATATCGTTGACTCATATGACTAAATCACTGACTCGTATACTTATGTGTTAGTTGTGTCACATTTGACTCAAAAAACAATTACATTGAGTCACATCTAAACTCATACAAATTCTAACCGCTCATCAATCAACCACCATTTATCTTCAATATCAACTGCACTACACACCGTCTTCATTTCTATTTTTCCCGTAAAAAAAAAAACAAATCCTCGGCAAATTTTATTTGATTACCAGTGTGGAGGTCTGGAATCCATAAATTATCCTTGTCTCTTTGTGCAGAAGTATGCGACAGTAGGAATAATAGTACTAAGTAGATCGAATTGAATTGTTGGATGTTAATCCAAATATTCTTAATATTGATCATGATCTTTTTTTTCTTCGCTAACATGAATTTGTTACCACTTGATTTCGAACAAAAACCAAATATTTCAGTTGCAATTAACGAACAACACAATAATAAATAAATTACACGAAAAAATATAAGTTGATTCTTCAAAGAATTCCACTGAATCTGATAACAATGAAAATGAAACTAAGATTTTGCTAACATTGAGAAAACCCTTGTTGTGTAATCAATTTCAAGAAGAAATAAAAAGATAAAAATTGTCAGTATCAAATGTGATACACTTTATTTGTGTGATCTTCTTTTGAACAGTTGGATCTTCTTCTCCAACTCAACTTCATGATCTCTGGAAGGCGAAAGAATTGACGAAAAAAAGATAAAAAAAGATAATTTGATCACTTGATGTAAAACTTAGTTTTCTTGAAAGATAAACTTTGGGCGGAACGACTGAATTTAGTTATTTAAATAGTATATTTTAGATTTTAGGATATTAAAAAAGTATATTATTTTAATTGTCCTCTGATTCTATAAAAAAATGGTTTTAAAGGTTATTAAACTAATTAATTGTAAACTTGAAAAAAATCTTATGAAAAATCCGTTGGCTAGATCTCCAAGGTTGGAAGTTAAAAGATGGGTTTTCAATTTTATGGTTTTCGTGTGAGATTTAGAAGCTGGGTCTTTAATTGTATGGTTTTCGTATGAGATTAAGCCACTTGCTGAAATAAGGTTCGTGATTTTTTTTTCAAAGTTCTCCCGATTGGTGTACACCAATTGAATAACTTATGTAGAATGATTTCCCCGCCCTAAATTTCCCACATGACTTTGATGGAGAACAAAGATACAAATTACCTTGTCTAGTTATGTAATGTTGACTTCTTGCTATCTTTTGATAAAAGTCCCAGTATATATCTTCTTGGATTTTTATGCCACCAATAATAATGTCTACAAAGTCATTTACAACTACTTTTGAGTTCAATAATGGATGTAATTATCTGGTTCAAGTTGACAACTCATACCGAACAATGATCGAGCCCTCTTAAAGCTAAATTCCCCAATGTATGTATGTCAATCGCACCTTCACGGCTAACAATGTATTTGTAAATATGATAAAAAAGCTAACTAGCAAGCAAATGTGGCTACTGAACTAGCATTTAATAGAGTGTTTGGATCCTATGTAAAAGTTATTTTTTAATTTTTGAAAATAAAAATATTAGAAATTATTTTAGATATGTAATTTCGAAATAAATTATAAAAGTCAAAAAGTTAATTTTTTAAGAAATAAAATATTTTTGTTTCTGATTTTTTCTTTTGGGAAAGCAGCAGTTTTTCTGCTTTTGGTATCCAAACAACCTATAAAAGATGAAACTCGTAAACATAAGTTAAAAGTATTTTTTTTTATTTTCTTTTTTGTTTTAAAAGAATTTGTTTTTTCATTCCACGTGGCAGCCAAATTATCCTCCAAAATGTTGCGTTTTTCATTTGGTGAAATAAGCCATCTCAAACTTCCCACGAGAGATTCCCTTATCAGGAAAAGGTTTATCACTACTCCTTATCGTCTAACAAACTCATTAAAAACAACACCATGAAAGTTCGCATCGATTGTGCTAGTGCTCGTATCATTCATATTGTATTATGCAGAGTTCATATAACGTGTAATTGTAAATTGTATGACCAATTGGCATCTTGTTTATATTGTTTCACGACTTATACACCATATATATATATATGGGTGGTAGATACTGGGTTTTCAAGTTTGAACAATTTGGTAAAGAAAAACAAAGAGAGACTAAATTTGAATTAAGTGTTAACTTATGGTATGTCGGAGGAAACTAAAATGAAGAAATCGACCAAGAAAAAACTTCTACCCCTCCAACGTTTAGGATTTCTATCAGCACAATATTTATGGAGATCCTATTACAAGGATTCAATCAATAAAATTAAAATATTTATGGATCGTTTTTTAGGTTTATCCATCCCACTATAAGGTGATAATTTGTAAATTAGTAAATATATCAACCCCACTATCTTTATTCTAATGTAGCTTGTTTAAGAGTTAAATTTGAAATAAATCCAAGATGAGCTCATTTTATCCTGGCTAATTTGAGGGCCATCCAAAACTAATTAGAGGCTACTAATAAAACAAAATAAAGTCATTTTAAAGTAATCTCAATACATCCCTTATCCATATATTTTCTATAATGGCTAATCTACCCTTGCTTAATTAACGTTAATTTTGATTAATTAATTGATTAATTTGGTTATTAGAAAATTATTTGAGTTAGTTTTGGATTAGAAATCGAGAGTGTTTTAGATTGATTTTTTGAGTTTTAGTTTTGTACAATCGGTAGGCTCGTGATTTATTTTCCTACCGATTATAGGTGTCGCCCCAAATTGAATTTCTCAAAACCTTCCAAAATCGATAACTCTTCATCTTTCACAATCGGTAGTAATTGAAAATTTATATCTACCGATTGTAAACATATAATGAATTAAACTTTGTAATCGGTAGTTTAAAGATCAATTTTATCTACCGATTATAATGGTTTTGTTGTCTAGGACTATTCTTGCCACAATCGGTAGTTAGTGAACATAAATAACTACCGATTGTGGATAATCGGTAGTACGGGAATTTAATAACTACCGATTGTATGTAATCGGTAGTTTAGAAACATTATTATCTACCGATTCTGCCGATTTTACTTAACATCTAACTTCGTAATACTATCTCAACATCCGGAGAAAAACTTGTTCAAATAAACTTACTACGTATTGTTCATTAAACTTGTTCAAAAAAATTAAAAACATCCGAATAAACGAAACAAAACACATTATAGAAATTCAAAGTGATCAATCTCATGAAATTCTTCCATTCCTTGTTACTCTCGACTTGGTCCTAGTTTCAACCCGCTTCTTATTCTTCTTCTTCTCGTTCCCCTTAGGATCAGCCTGAAGTGGACCTATGTACTCTCCAGCTTCATTGTAGTATGGGGTTATGCCTGACAAGTCTTTCTCCCTTAAAATGAACCGAGGATCCAAAACATAGATATCTGCCTCGGAATCGGTTGACAGTTGATTTCAATGGTTTTGGACTCTTCTATCACCATTTTTTTCTTTCCCTTCTTTGATTGTTTTCAATGGAGAATGAGAGTAGAAGAATCGTTAGATTTGAAAAGAAATGAAAAATGAGTCTGTTTTAGTTGGGAATAGGTTGAGCCATTAATCTATACGGTTATTTCTTCGAAGTTGGAGAGTTAAAATGTATTGGAGGTGCATAAATGAGAAGAGGTCACCCTCCTTATATAGATTATAGTCTTAACGGCTCTTTTTTTCAAAAAAAAAAACCCGTTGAGGCCTGGTGTAACAAGAGTGTACAGAAAATATGTACACTAAGTTCGAACTAATATTAACAATCAGAAGTTTTGGGTACACCATTATCTACTAATTGTGCTAATCGGTAGTTTAAGAAATTCTTAAACTACCGATTATAATAAGTACCCCCAAATTGGATTTCTTAATTTTTTTTATAAATCATTTCATTGAATCGAAAAGGCATACATCGCGTAACATTAAAGGAAATGAAACATAATAAATCAGTAGATTACACTTAAACACTTAAGCAAACATATTAGCAAACCTTCAACGGGTCGTATGACGACCGGGACGACGTTCTTCACTTCTTCGAAGAATAATCAAAACAAAAGGATTGTATTTTTCCATCACCCTTAGGATCTCGAAATGAGGTTTGTACCTGAAATCTGAACGTTTCTATCTTCTCCATTCCTCCAGAGATCTGGCAAAAAATTCATCATCAGTTTCATTCCTAATTCTAAATTCATTCACCTTAGCGGTTAAAGAAGAAAATTCTAGTACTTCCCTTGTGATTTCCATATATCGACAAAAAAGGCCTGCTCTGTTCCGGTTTTTGGGGTTACCGGTTTCGTTACAAAAGTTATCATGAATATGTTTTAACCATTGCATACTCATTGAACCATTCATTCGACGTTCATGACCCCTTGCTGGATAATGTAATACTATGTTTCGGCATAGGGATAAATTTTTTTCTAGGGTAAAATTCTCTGCATTAAGCCTAAAATTTTCGTAAGCCATAGTTATAAAAACGAGAGATTAGAAATTTTCTATGAAGTGTAAAAGATATGGATTTGAAATGGGAATGATATATATAAATTCATTTATTTATAGGTGTATCAGAATACAAATTATAGTCGTTGATCAACGGTAACAATTCAGAACGGTAACAAAATGGTAACAAAATTGGGAATCGAATTTTTTTAAAAAAACTCAACATTTTGTACAAGTACAATCGGTAGTTTAAAAAAATATTAAACTACCGATTATGATAAGTAGCCCCAAATTCAAAATTTTTTTAAAAAAATTCAACATTTTGTACAACCCCAATCGGTAGATAAAATTCTTAAACTACCGATCATCATAAGTAGCCCCAAATTGGAAATCGATTTTTTTAAAAAAAAAATCAATATTTTGTACAAGCATAATCGGTAGGTTAAGAAATTCTTAAACTACCGATTATGATAAGTAGCCCCAAATTGGAAATCGATTTTTTTTTTTTAAATTTCAACAATTTGTACAACCACAATCGGTAATTTAAAAAATTCTTAAACTACCGATTATCATAAGTAGCCCTAAATTGGAAATCGATTTTTTTTAAAAAAAATCAACATTTTGTACAAGCATAATCGGTAGGTTAAGAAATTCTTAAACTACCGATTATGATAAGTAGCCCCAAATTGGAAATCGATTTTTTTTTATTTCAATATTTTGTACAACCACAATCGGTAGTTTAAGAAATTCTTAAACTACCGATTATAATAAGTAGCCCCAAATTGGAAATCGATTTTTTTATAAAAAATTCAACATTTTGTACAACCACAATCGGTATTTTAAGAATTTTTTAACCTACCGATTATGATAAGTATCCCCAAATTGGAAATCGATTTTAAAAAAAAAAGACTCAACATTTTGTACAAGCATAATTGGTAGTTTAAGAAATTCTTAAACTACCGATTATTTTACTTTCTGACAAAAACAAGTAACATTCCCAGAATCGGTATATTAACATAAGCATTTACTTCCGATTACAACCAAACTATGAGAATATATTTGAAAATTTCTCAGAATCGGTAGATAAAATTAAACAATTACTTCCGATTACAACCAAACTCTGACAAAATATTTGAAAATTTCTCAGAATCGGTAGATAAAGTTAAACATTTACTTCTGATTACACTTTGGACTTAATAAACTCATAGCTTTCGACAAATATGAATTTTTCTCCTTTTTCCTGATAGTAGTGTGTTTTTGCGAGATCCTCCTACATAGGCATAGAACAAAAAGAATATAATTAAGTTTACTATGTTATTATTGGAAGATCTTAGAACTTAGCTTATGTAAAAGATGCTTACAAATTGTTGGATCGACAAGCTTAAATGGGTGCGGTTAAAGATCCGTTGTTGTATAACTATATAATCAGCTATCCCTATTCGAATAAGTTGGTATCTATCGTGAATTTGTTCAAGAGATCTTTGCTTTGGATTTCCATGATCTCGCATATATTTGATGTAGATCCTCCCCCAAAAGGTTTCGGGTGTAACCCTTCCAGCTATGACATTTTCACGTAGGGTTTCGTTATACCATGTTTGGTTATAGACAAATCTTCAGCTGAGTCAAATGTTGTCATGCTTGTAAGTAGAGTTATGGAGTGAGTTACAAAGAGGAGATGCTTAAATGAAATTTCAAAAACTAGCCGTTGATTGTACTTTCATTCTAAATAATTGCTCAAATATCAATAGTCATAAAAGTAAACAACAATCGGTAGATAATAGATACCTAAACGACCGATTACATAAGTTGCCCCAAATTGGAAATTGCAATTTTTTCAAAACTCCTGGACACTAACAATCGGTAGGTTAAATTTT
>JAJJMC010017794.1:1277593-1294516 GCA_023531435.1 Papaver californicum
TTGGTAAAAATAATAGATCATGATTGATGTGTTTCTCATCGGCAAGCCCAATACATTAGTTAGCCCATGTATTGTTTGTCCACCCCATTCCACCCTCTTGTTTGTCCACCCCATTCCGAAAATAGTTATATAGTGGACATCCTTCTCTAGAATACCCAATGTGGGACTAAACTAAAGAGATTCATTCACATCACACCAAGACCAAAAAAACATTTAGTTTAAACTCATTTTTCTCCAACATTTACGTTTATGGATACATTGAAGTTATAACTCCAATTATTTCTCGACCCTTTACTAAAGTAATCCCAAATCCTTCGGATCCTCCAACAATCATAAAAAAGATGCTCACTTGTCTCGTCAATTTCGCCACAAAAGTAATAAAGGTTAGAAATCTCCATGCCCCTCCGTATGCTACTATTAATTATGATTTATTTTTTTTCATTTGGTCGCGGAGATCCACTTTTTTTGGTTCAATTTTTTGGTAATGTTTTGTTTACTCAAGTACAGAGATGCCGCAATACTGTGAGTCTGTGACTGATTTTAATTAAGAGAGCAGCAAATTGAAATATTAATGATGTCTGGATTTCATAACAACTGGACTTTTTGATGATACACAGGGGAGGGCCTATCCCGTTCTGCTAGGCCCTGGTCTTTGTTTACTTGTGCAGTTTATCTTGAAATAGCTCTCCCCTCGATATGCCTATCAGGGCTGCATTAAATTCTTGTTCTCTGTAAGTTTAAACTTTATACCAAAAATTTCAATGATTCTCTCAATATTAAATTCGAATTCTATACAAAAATCAATCATAAGTTTTTTGTTTATTGTATCTTTTTGCCCTAATTTTTACAACTTTTTGTCATTGTGTTAATGTTGTTGAATTAGGGTTTTGAACTTTGATTCTTTATATTGTTGTATGAATGGGTTTTGGTTAGATTTGTTAGATTTATCTTTTTATTTGTTTAAATTCTGCACTTTGTCTAAACAGTGGGAGCAAGGACATGGTTTTTTTTTTTTTTTTTTTTAAGCAACAAGGACATGGATGATCACATAGGTTATTCAAGTTTTTTGGTGGAGAACTACAATCTCTAGGAAAACTTCAAAGATTATGAATACTCAAGTAACCCTTTAATGGAATGGTGATAAAATTTTGAATGGTTTTCACCACATCTTGAAGGAGTAAACTTGTTGTTTTTTTTTTGAAGTAGAAAAGTCATTTATTTATATAACATATCAATTACCCCTCATTTTGCATGAGAAAAGGTAAGATACAATGAGGAGGGTAATGAGTAGACCAACTCCTGGTTACATTTTCATCCTCAGCATACTTACATAGAACATGTGCAACAGTATTTGCACTTCTCGATACAGATTTAAACATTATGTTTTGAAATTCAAAACAGCTTTCTTTTACTCTTATGATCTTGAGGTTACTTTGTAAAAATTTATTGGCCTATGGTGTGATTTTGCAGGTGCTAACAGAGCAAATACAGGGAAAGGCATTGTGCCGATCTAGAAAACAAACTATCACTTTAACGAAAGAATATATGCTTTAGGCGACGGTTTCTGTGCTTTTGTACTTTTTGCGACGGGGTTAGCCTGTTTGTCACAGTTTAGGACTTGTTAAAGTTCCTGACAGTTTAAGAAAAAGTTCTTCCTGGCAGCAGAGCTATATAAAAAGATCAGCTTTAAAATCAAATAACATAAAACTTAATTTGTGATGTTTGAGAAGTTCAAAGAGATGTCTATTCTTCCGATTAGGCCGTAACACAGATATTTTACAATTCTGCCGTATATAACATAATAAATTAGTTTAGATACATGATAAACTATATTTACACACTAAATCTTTTATGTATATCGATACCGCATCAAAAATGAAACAACCCAATCGAATTAGAACTATATTAGCAGCAATGGCGGTTATGTTCAGTTCCACCGGATGAAATTCCAGCGGGGACTGAAATGATAAGACTTCTGCTACATGAACTGCTGGCTGCAAAATAAGAATAAATGTTTAGCTCATTATGATCAACAACCTTACAACGACTCGATTGAATTTGTAAATGCATCAGGAGTTGACAGAATGTGAGAATAATACTAAAATAGTATGAGCTATTAGCATGGTGTATTCACCGTGCAACAGACCAAAAAGAGTGGGAAAAAATTGAAGTGACAGTTGCTTGATGTTTTTCATAGGTTTCCCAGTACCAGACACCCAGTAATAAACCCTTGAGAAATCACATATAAAAACACCAATACTAATATGTTTCCATTCCTCCAAAAGGCAATGCTAATCGTGCAGCATGTAATGTTATCAAAGGGAGACATGTCATAAACTTAAGTTTGTAGGTAAGAAACATCTAATAAGAAGAAAGAATCATTAGATGCACATCCTTATACGAAATGTAGGAAAGACAGATTGATCATTTATACATGAACTAAGAAGTGATAAAATTTAGATAAGTACAAATCATTTATGCAAAACTCAAGCCATTAAGAATATCACATATTATACTACGACTAAGAAAACTTTGACGGCAAGCTGCTCAAAAGGCCCTGAAAGCTATGCTGCTAATGGGTCCAGCATAAAGAAGTGGTGGTGGCCTAACCTAAAAAGGGTTGTTCATAAACTACTTAATTTTGAAAAATGGATAGCCAAATCCTGTTGAATTACAGTTTGGGGTATCATTATCATTTTCATCACAAAAGTTTATAGCAATTTCATTTGTTAAGGCTTACTTGAATCATACGTCTGACATCATGCTTGTTACCAAGCTAATCGAAGTGCAAATAACTTTACAAAGAAATATAGAGCACAACAATCCACAGTATATCATACAAAACTAAACCCTATAAACCCATTTACGTAAAACCCAAATTTACATATAAATTTCTGAGATGAATCATAGACAATATTATGTTATTATTCATATTGGATTTCTGTTTGATTCATTCAAATGATTAATTTTTTCTTCTTCTTTTGATTATTGTTGTGCAGGTGTTTCTACCCCTAATTTATGTTGTTAATAACGTTAAATTTACTGTGAACAAAGCTATAAAGCACAAGAAAATCAACAACATTTCATAAAATTCTAAACCCTACAAACATATTTCATGATTAACAACATATCACAATTGATGCCCTGATTTACATCAAATTTCAAACAAATTACAAATAGTATACTTACAGGAAGGCTTGGGTTCAGGCATTTCACCACAAGAAACAAGAGGATCAGAAGAACCTCCGAAGGATTTCTGGTTTCGAGTGAGAGAGAATGGAATAAAGATTATAGGGTTAATAATCCATTATCACTTTTTAAAATTTCAACAAAACATAATAAAATCCATCTCTATTAACCAATCAACAATAGATCTTCAAACATCAAACAGACATGTGATATTAATCACAAAGAATGTTGAAAAATCATTCGATTTGAGTCCGAGTTGTGACATAGGAGAAGAAAATTTAGATTTGGTAACGAAAAGAGAGTCGCATAGGGTTTGGTGTTCGAAAAAGTAAAGAAAACTTTTATTTTTGTTTCTCTTACTTAGGAATGATATGTGGAATAAATATATCCAAATCACCAAGACAAATCACGGTACAACCTCAGAATGCGAGTAAGTCGCGAGTAACACGTGATGCACCTAGCGCGACCGCAAGTAATAAGGTACGCTTTTTAAGTTCTTCGTCGATGTCCATATCCAAAAATTAATAATATGTGTAGTGGTAAAATATCTAGGTACACATATCAACCTCTAAAGAGAAAGGATCATGATACTAAGTTAAGAAGCGAAGCATCATAGAAGATCACTTGGTCTAACATAGTTGACGAAGTATCTTCACATCAACCCAGGATGACGACACGTGGAAAGCAAGAGGAGGAACCAACGTCCAAGTTTGAATAAGGGGACAAGGCGTTAAATGCTACCACAGAGCACGCGTGATATGATCAGAACCATTGAATGCACCTGACACAACTCGGGTGAAGGCTCTCGCTTCGGACCAGGAAAGGACCATGAGGAGAATCGGGATATGATGTTTGGTGGATCGGGCATTAGTCCCCGAAGAAGGAGGCCTCAAATTAGATACACATGTTCAACATTGTAGTTTGGCCGTATGAACCCCCTTTTTGTCTAGAAATACTGAACTCAATCAAGAGAGAGAGGCAGGTTAGATCATTGAGAGAAAATTGGAAGGAAGTTTGAGAGTGTTATTTGAAATGTTCATAAGTAAGAGTGAGTTGATACCATTATAAGCTTAACATTTCCTAAATAATATAAAATTGCATCCGTTCTCTCGAGGGGCATGTTAGATCATTACAAGGCCTTGTCCCGAGGTAATCTAGACTCTGGTACCGCCTAGAGTCGAGGGATTACCTAGAGAATAATTACGATAACCCCACGACCCATGAGGTCAAAATGGATCATTTGTATTTGGGAAAAGGCCTTATACCAAGGTGATCTAAAGATCCTGGTACCGTCCAGAGTCAAAGGGGTCATTCGTAATCGGGCAATCGAGTAAGCCCCGATGTGGCTTTGACCTTAGACTAGGTCATCTATCCGACTTTACACATTCCACTGACTAGAGACTAGTAAGGATGAGATATCCAATTCGGGATATGGTATTAGGCCCAATGATCCTCCCTATTATGGATATCGAATTAATCGGATAACATATTTATCATATGAAAATTAACAGAACCATAAAAAATATGATAACATGCAGGTTCCCAAAAGTGAGCATAAGTGAATTAAAAGGAAAATATCAGGGATGATCAGAGTGTTCCAAATAAATCCTCAAGTGAAGGGAATGTAAAATTGGTGATACAGCACCCCCAAAAACAACGAATAATACCCAGAGAAGGAAAAGTAGAAAAGAAAAGAAAAAACAGGTAAAACCACGAGGAAAGAGCATCAGAAAGAGATCCAGAGTGCCTTGCTTGAACTTTAACGTTTTTTAGCGATAACCTCCTTCACATTAGCCTCAAACTTGTCTTCGAAAAGCTTTTTGGCCTTCTCAAGTTCCTTCTCATGGTCTCTTTTACGAGCCGAGAGGGAATCTCACAATTGGGTGACCTCAGAAGCTAGAGCAAACCCAACGTTCTTTCGGCGATTAACCTTATTTTCAAAAGATGGAATTTTCTCCTGCTCGGTTGAAATAAAGAACATAGCAAAACATTATCCCAGATCAAGGAAGGTATTAATTTAAAATCTAAAACCTCGTTAAAACACCTCCAAGAATCTGAATTGTCATCTTAAGATTCTCCTCAGTCTTACCCAAATTGTTTTCAAGTTTGCTAACTCTCGGGGGAAGGTTACTTTTCATCCCCGACATGCAGATCTTTGGATGATTCTCGGAGACAAGCTTCTGGCTTTCGTGGGGAACTTGTAGACTCTTAAACTGTTCCAAAACTTGACCAAAATTGTGACTCATAACTTCATAACGATTTAAGATGGGCTGATTATTTCGCATCATAATCTCAACTATGATCTTCCAATTATTCAGATTTCTACGATCAGCTAGAATATCCCGATTCTTGAGCTCTAAATCAGAATATCTACTCTCGAGAGAATTGATGTGAAGAAGGCGATTATCGACAAGGTCCCGAAACCAGTCATGATCAGACTCTAGTTGTTGGATCAAAACCATGCCAAAATCTACGAAGGTGATCAAGCTCATACTCTAGCTTAGAAATTTTGTCATCCTTATTGACAATGCACCATTCTAAATTGGTAGCATCCACTTTAAAAAACCTAACTTCAGTCCTCAACTCGTGAACTCATCTCTCATTTCTTGATTAAAAGAACCAATAACGACTACTATAAATAACCACAATTCAGAATCCCTAAAAGTCAGGCAGAAGGAAAGTTAGGAAGATAAAAAGATGGACAAATACCTTGGAGTTCAACAACTTGGTTCTCCAATTTCTTATGATGAACCTCACCCACTTGAACTTGATCCTTCAGCAGCTCATTCTCATTCTATATCTCCATATAGACATCCAGATTGAGGTGTTGGACGTTCTGATTCTGCATATGCAAAAACAAAAGAGTCAGGTATCCGAAGAAACCATCAAACACAACACAAGAAGGATAACATACGAACCAGAGTCATCATAGACTGAATGAATTCGGGACCATATAAAGGCACGGACTGTAAAATCTCCGAATAGGGCAATGACCCGAATAAAGATGATAAGAGAGCTCCTAGCAACTCGCCTGGGACTCCAAAGATAGTCAGCGAAGTAGATCCTCGAGAAGGAGGGACCAAACAAAGAACATCCTTGTTCACCAACTCCTATCCCGAGCTACTCTCAACATAAGCAGATAAGTGAGCGGAGGATTTCTCCACGGTCAGTTCCTCAGTTTTATCTTTACTTATTCCCTTATCCGATTCGTCATCAAAACTGAGAAGAGCCTCATCATCCTCATTATCGGGAATACTAACTTCAAAGTCCAGCTTCGGACCTAACTCATCTACAAAAGAGATACCATTTGTCAACCTCGAATCTGGGGAAAACACAGAAGGTTGGAAAATAACAGTTATAATTGTACCATCACACATACTCTCACCTTCAACATCTTTATCACCTTTTTCGCCAGCATTTTCATCAGTATTCTTTCCTCCTTCAGCAGTTTCAGTCACACCACCTTGTTCACCATCAATAACTCTACCATCTTTCCCAACAAGATTTCCACTACCAGAACCCATCTTCATAACGACTTTACCCTTGCCTTTACCAGCATGAACATTTTAAATACCTTCACCATCATCTCGATCATTCTGCGCTTCAAAATCTCCGGTTTCAGCTTCACTTGCAACTTTATCCTCCACATACTCGTTATCATCTTCACCATCAGTCTCCTCTACGCTATCCCCATCAGTAAGAAAAGTCTTGGACTTCTGTAAATGACAATATTGGCGAATGCTAAGGAAACATATAGGGTCAAGTACATGTACTTAAAATAAATAAAAGACAAATGGTATTTGTTACCTTAGAATTCTCTCCTCTAGGTTGAAACCTTTTTCTTTTACGACTCTTGGTTGGATGCAGAGAAACCTTAAAAGCATGAGCAACGAAAATTAGTAAAAATCAGAAAAAAAAAAAAAAAAAAAAAAAGAACAAACCTTCTCCATGTTTACAACCCAGGGTTTGTAGGGAGACGAATCGGGGACAGAAGGGTGAGGAAGAGACACCTTCCTAAATATATAGTTCCCACGAATAATCAGAGGAACTTTATCCCAGTTCAAGTCGTTCGTGCGGCGAAGATGCATATTTGACCCTTTCCTGGGATCCTCGCCCAACAACAGCACCTCGGTACCATTGGGCGTAGGAGGAGTACGACGAGCTTGACGAAATGAGAAACCAGCTAACTGACCCGTAGAAGGAGTGAAATCCTTATCGTTGTCCAGAAAAATCTGAGCAGTATACTTCGGGGCGTCTTCTGGTTTGTAGGTGGAATAATTAGAGGGCTTGCACAAACCCTTACTTCGCCTTTCCCACTCTGACAAAATACGGTACCAATTCCCATTGTAGTGGCCTATAGCACGAGTCGGGGTTATTCTGGACATTAACTCGTACATGATGGGGTGAGAGGGATGAAAAATAGGAAGTCGGAGACCAGCATCGAGTTGTCCTTTGGTGACAATTGTATCTTGGGAGGAGTGTTCAAACTCGGTGAACTTAGTTATGTCAAGCGAAGCTCTCTGTTCAAGCTGAAGAGACACGTCAAAGGACCGAAGACAATGTTTAGCTTTGAGGGTTGTGCATAACTGATGATCACCCATCTCAAGGGCTTTAGATGAAGATTTTTTATCAGCAACCCTACAATCAGAAGAAACATATTTATCAGAAAACATAAGTAGATCAGGAAAGAGTGAATCAAATATATCACGATCATGAGATGAATAATCAATAGCCGGAAACAGAGAATAAAGTGCATAATAATCTTATTCAGAAAAAAAATAAGACACATACTTTTTCCCAGAGGATTACGAAGGGTTCGATGACTTGTTATCCAATGTCACTTGGATCTTGGTCCTGAAGAAGACCGTACGGATTTTGGTAAGCGGAAAAGGGGAATGAATAATCGTAAAAGGGAAATAACACATCAAGAAACAGTGGCACATACCAAAAGAAAGATGGGATAGTATAAAAGAAGGAAACAGAACTTTAATGGCGGTGGAAAGAGAGTTGCATAGGAAGATGAAGGATAAAACAGAATGTTGGAAAAACAATGAGGAAAAAATCTTTTGGTTTCTTATTTAAGGGGAGAAAACGAGGTGAATATTGAACCGACGCTTCAATTTAGTGGGTCATAAAGTGAAAAGAGGAAGAGACGTGGCGGTTACCAAGTGACGTGGAACAGTTCAGGGAAAATTAAGAGTTTCTCCCTATCTTACCCTTGATGAAGATAGAAATAAAGGGGAAAAATGTAGTGGTAAAATACCTAGGTACATGTGTCAACCTCTAAAGAGAAAGGATCATGATACTAAGATAAGAAGCGAAGCATCATAGAAGATCACTTGGTCCAACATGGTTGACGAAGTAGCTTCCACATCAACACAGGATGACAACACGTGAAAAGAAAGAGGATGAACCAACGTCCAAGTTTGAATGAGAGGACAAGGCATTAACTGCTACCACAGAGCACGCGTGATATGATCAAAAAAATCTAATGCACCTGACACAACTCGGGGGGAAGGCTCTCGCTTCGGACCAGGATCAGGAAAAAGGACTCGCTTTGCATCCCAGAAGACAGCTGCAACAAAGCGATGAGACACAAAGCCAATTAGGGAAGGACCACGAGGAGAATCGGGATATGATGCTTGGTGGATCGGACACTAGTCGCCGAAGCAAGAGACATCAACTTAGATACACATGCTCAACATTGTAGTTTGGTTGTATGATTCCCTTTTTGTCTATAAATACTGAACTCAATCAAGAGAGAGAGAGAGGCATATAAGATCACTAAGAGAAAAGTGGAAGAAATTTTGAGAGTGTTATTTTAAGTGTTCATAAGTAAGAGTGAGTTGATACCATTATAAGCTTAACATTTCCTAAATAATATAAAGTTTTTTACCCCGTAGACGTAGGTAATCATACCGATCCACGTATTTCTCTTGTGTGAATGTTATTATTATGTTTTAGTTTGCTTCTTTTTTCATTTACATAGGATTAAGTGGTAGGATATGAGTATTTAGATTTTATACAATACAATATGTAGGCAGTAGTACCAATGTACCATCATCGCTGACCTAACTTTTAGTCAACCATTTATTACCTTTAATAAATAAAAAATATTTATATTATCTCACTGTTCCATAGTTGCCCCGCCCTCCCAAACGAATGAATTAAGTTACAACAATCTCAAGTCTATTTATATTAATGGTGTATTGGAATGTAAAAATTATGGTTTAGAAAGATTTCTAATTCCATGAGATTTCAAATTCAAGAAATCAAATAAATTCCTGACACGTTTAGCAACTTAATAATTTTTTTTCTGGTTTGTATAAATTTTATTTGGCAATTTATAATCCATTCTTTTAAGTCTCATGCTCTGCTTATACTAATTTTGGCCATCATGCGTATCAGTTGATGTGCATTTTGTTAGCTCGACGAACTTTTTTGCAGACGCGTGCACAAATAAAGAACTATCATATAGGGGCTTACACATCCAATAGAGGGGATTTTATAGGTTTAAGGGTAACTAAATAGTTGGATAGGGGATATTCTACTCCAATAGTAAAATATCTACATTACCCTTTCGTCTATAAAAAGACTAATTTACCCTTCAATCTATTAAAACCTAAATTAAAAAATCTCTAGTGCTAATTCTAATTCTAATTCAACTCTTCATCTCTCCCAACCGTAGAAGATAACTCCTTATTCATTTCAACTCTTCTTCTCCCCATTTTCTTCTTCATCAAATTCATCGTCTTCGATTAATCGTCGATTCGAAAAATTTATAATCGTTGATCAAATACTATGCAAAGATGATAAATTCTACTAAAGGTATACAAGGTAGCAGTGATTTGAATCAAAATTAATCAAACAATTCAAATCAAACTCATCAAGAGATTGAAGAAGAAATTGGTGGTGAAGGCAATCAAACTCCCCAACCACAACCAATGGTGTATATGAGGTATAATCCAAGAAGAACCCATGTTATTTTTCTTGTTTTTGTGATTGTAATGTGTTATAATAATTGATTTGAAAAAAATAATTAGAGTTCCAGAATTTTTTACGTTTGGGTTTCGTTCAAAATCCAACCTTAAATACAAGTTCTGAAGAACTTACGGTTTGGAACCCAAACGTAACTGGGTTTTTTTTAGTTTTACGTTTAGGTTATTTCAAAACCCAACCGTAAATTTAAACAATAAAGATGAAGATGACATTTTACGGTTGAGTTCGATTCTCATTCCAACCGTAAATTCACTTGTCGCAAGTGGAACGTGCAAAAAAGATTATGAGCATCCGGGAAGACCCTTGCTATTGCATTCATCAAGGCTTGTTCTTTGTCGGTGATAATCACCTTAGGGGTATATCCTTTCACGTAGAATAATTTAACTTGTTCCAATGCCCACACATAGCTTTCTTTGAGCTCGTCTCTCAAGAAGCAAAAGACAACACTAAATGGGGACTTGGTAGAAGTTTGTCCGACAAAATTCAAGACCGGGATCTTATACTTATCCGTGTATGTGCAATCCATTAGAAACACTTGATGGGAGTATCGTGCTAACTTCATAAACTCGGGATGAGCCAATAAAAGCTGTTTTATTTCTTTATCCTCATCTTCTTCATGGAACATAGTGTAGTTGTGCTTCTCCCCCAAGTACATAAGTTGTTGAATTTGGTCCCTTTCTTGACATTTATCACTCTTCAACTTGGCTTTTGCGTTGTAGATGATTTCCAAAGTAGAGACATTCTTTGGGTTTCTTTGCTTCAAGTGTCCGAGGATATCAATGGATTTCATCCGCCTTTGGGTCATGGAATCTATGATGACCTTTACTTCTTCGGTGAGTCGTGCCGCATAAGGATATCGTTAACAAACTCTCCGATGGTAGGTGGTTGTGACGACCACATACAACTCTAGATAAAAACCACTTCTTTTACTTGTTGGTTTCAAATTGAAGCTTGAAAGGGCATCCCCTCTTCTTAGTGAAAGTAGTGTTCTTCCTCTTTGTCTTTCCTTCAAACTCGGTACCCTTCTTCGCATGACTTGTATGGAATCTACTACACTCGCAGACCATTTGGAAGTGGCGTTCATTCACTTGATTGTTATAAACAATCACACGCATGATGTGTTTGCCATGTTCTTTAGCCCATTGTTTTACACCGTCTTTCTTTTCCCATGTCTACATGATCCAAGAACATAAAGTTAGAAAAAAAAGACTTAGAAATATTGTCCAAAGGAATTAACAACTTTTTTATAACCTACCAAATCGTTCAAATAGTGATCCGTAGTATCTTCAGTTAGAATATCATCTGGAGGAGGCTGAGAATACATTGGCTGAGGTACAATCTCGTGCTGAATTAGAAATATCAAAGCATTAGTCAACAAAACACATGAAAAGAGTAATTTACGGGGTTAGATTAAGAGAATCTAACCCAACCGTAGAATAAATTACGATTAGGTTTTAACCCCAAAACCAACCGTAAAAAACAAAAGAAATACACAGATTCAATTATGGTTGCGAATAAAAATTGAACCCAACCGTAAATTATTTTACATTTTGAAACTGTTGGTCGAACCCAACTGTAACTGGAGCAATAAATAACAATAAATACCCATGAGTTACGGTTGGGTTCGATGCTAAAAACCCAACCATAAAAAAGTTATGATTGAGTTTTCCGCCATGAAAATCCAGTTACGGTTAAATTATGATAAAAATCTAATCGTAAAGAATGTTTACGGTTGGGTTCGAGAAGAAAACCCAACCGTAAACCTGGCTGAATAAAAAAAAATCATATTTTTTTAACGTAATTTCATCAAATTTGAGCCATAAAAAGACCAAGAATTTAAGTTAGAGGTACATCCGACTACTCTCCGCCATTGAATATTCACTTTGACGACTAGTTTCTCCATTTGGTTGAGATTCACCATCACCACTTTGAGTTAAAACTTCTCTACCATCCAAAAGATCATCCGTAGTTGGGTCTCCATCAATGAATATGTAAAATTTGGTTTGATTAACATAGAAGGATTCACCCACCTCAAATTTCTCACTGAAATCACTCATTTTGGTTGAGCGAATCAAAATCTAGGGTTTTTCAAAATCTCCAAAAAGTTCTATTGTTTTCTTTTTCCTTTTTTTTTTCTTCCCACCAAAACAAACATATAAAAATCTGATTTGATTTGAATAAGTACAACATTATTTTAGATTAATTATTGTTAGACTAATCTGTTAGTTAATTAGATTAATCATTATTAACTAAACAAGGATAATTTAACCATTATGAAAATATATTGAATATGGGGTTTTTAAAATTTATAACTAATGACTCTATTTTTTCCTCACATGAAAAACCTCTCTATTGGATCCATAAGCTCTATATGAGGGTTTAAAAAAAGCCTTGGACCTTATCACGACTAGGGATAGGGGTGAGCAACGGGAGGAATCCGTGGATTTGGTGCCACTCAAATCCAACCCATCGAAATAGTGATTATTAGATTTGCATCCATATCCAATCCATCATCCGCAGGTTTAATACCCATGGATGAGAATGTGAGCGAATTAGATGTGGGTAAATCCACGATTTTTATGCTTTTATTGGAAAAAATAAAAATAGTTAACATGTTAACAAAAAACTATTTTAAATATTAAACTACTGAAATTTAATTAATATATTAAATTATTACAATATAACAGTGCTAAAATTATAATAATGTAAAAACAACCAAAAGTAAAATTTAAGAGTATATTCAGTACAACTTACTTGTCAATTTGAATTATCGGTATAATTAGGTTAGAATAAAAACATTAAAAGTTATATAGTACCTGCAAAATACGCATATGTCTCTCTGTATTTTGTAAATTTCTCATTTACCCTTAAACATAGTAGGCGTGTGGGTATCAAATGGATTTCTATACTTATATCCGTACCCAACCCATTATTCAGTGGATTTTAAAAATACATCTATGTCCAACTTATCCATAAACGGATTTGATGTCCACCCGGCAAACTAGGGAGAGTGACTAACTAACTAGTTATTGTGTGGAAAATGCCCATGAAGAACTGATAATTCTCTCGAGTGAACACGAGCCACATAATGGTCTATTAATTCCCGTAGCAGGGACATAATTGTCATAGCCCATCATAATGACCACCACCGCCTCATTGACCTCAGTTAATCAGAGTTCCCCATTTCCCCTCCGATCTTCTTCACAAAACCTATTTCCACTCCCATCTCCATTCAAGGGTTTAAGGAATACTGTATTTCCATCTTCAGTCGAATTATTAGGGGGTAAAATTATTAGGGCAATGCCTTTGAACTGCTCTAAAGAAGTAGATAACGGAGCATTGAGTTCCTTTAAACTAAACGAATCTACTTTCTTGGCTTCTTTGATGCCGAAGAAGGAAATCGGTGCTGACCGATTCATTGAATCTAACCCTAAGTTTGATGGTCGTGGTGTTCTCATTGCTATCTTCGGTAATCTAAATTCTTCTTTGCCTTAAATCATCTGGAGTTGCTGTTAAGTAGAATTATGTAGCAATGATTTTGAACTTTTGGTGTTTACAGATTCTGGTGTTGATCCAGCTGCGGCTGGTTTACAAGTTACTTCAGATGGGAAACCGAAGATTCTAGATGTTCTTGATTGGTATTCTAAGTTTTGAAGAGATTACTGATGAGTTTGATTTTGTTATTTCTTTCTTGTTTTATTTGCTTATGATTTTTTATTGTGTGTGTGTGTGTGTGCAGTACAGGGAGTGGTGATGTTGATACCTCAAAAGTTGTTAGAGCAGATGAAGATGGTGTTATTGTGGGAGCTTCAGGTTTGTAGTAACTTGGAAAACTTGATTAGGTTGTGTTGTTGTTGTTGTTGTTATTAAGCATGACACTGTAAACTCTGATTGTGATCTTTCCATTGAATAGAAAAATTGGTAGTTGAATCTGTTAGATGTGTTTGAACCTTGCTCTACGTGTTGCCAGTGAGCCACGAGCCTGACTTATTTTGATGCAAAACTTGATGTTGGCTGTGTTGCTGTTGTTATTAAGCGTGTACTTTTTTTACATTGTAATCGAAAATCTAATGGTAATAGTGATTTCCAAATTTTCCATGTATAAAAGAGATGTTTGCTCTGTCAACCTTCTACATTTTTGTTGTTGTTGTAGGTTCCTCAGAGTTGGTAATTGAATCCATTAGATGAGTTTGAAACCTCCTTACCTGTTAAGGATTTGTTCTTGTAAACTTAAAATTCATGTGTTTAGTTGCGATGCTAATATGCTTTTTCGCCAAAGGATTAGGTTTAGGACAGTAGACTTTTCTTTGCATTGTAAAAGCATGTGTGGGTTTCTACATTAGTTGAATATATCCAGACATACAATGCTACCGTTGCAGTTCCTTTTTTTGTTCAGTTTGTACTTCTTAAGCTTACTCTACTCCTCTTTTTAGTTTATAAAAAAGAAGCAAAATCTCGAATAAGGTCTTCAATGTTACCTTAAAATTTGTACTATATTTGATTATTTTAAATATTTCATATTCTGCTAATGTGCGTTTCTGGATTTTCTTGGATTATGTGCTTTTAAAATAGAAATTGCAGATATGCATGTATGGCCTTGTTACTGATTTTAACAACATAATACAGGAGCACCTTTGGTTGTTAATTCTTCATGGAAGAATCCTACAGGGGACTGGCATGTTGGTTATAAAATGGTTTATGAGCTTTTCACGGATACTTTGACTTCTCGGTTGAAGGTAACCTTTCACTTGTATATTACTAGTTATACCTTGTGCCCAAGGCACTTCGATTCCTCTCTTCTCTTGGAATGTCCTTCGATGGTACTGTTAAGTATATCCTTTTCTGCGCCTGGAGATGTCGTACTCAAATCTGGACCTGTGACTTGGTTCATAAAAGTTACAAAAACAATGAAGGTTACTAATGTAGGCTAGATTTTAAGAATTTCAGATTAGGAAAGAGTTTAGAACTTTAGATATGTCAATATATCTGAGAGCCAACGCCAAAAAGGTATTTATGTTTTACTATATGGAAGATTTCTAGTTTGAATGTTGGACTTACTTTGCATCTATATACTAAATTCTTATGGATGTGCTCTAACCGTCTCAAATCTTTATATTATCACACATGGATTTTTGGTGGAATCTAAATTATCTGGACTACTTGTTCGTTTGGCAGAAAGAAAGGAAGAAGAAATGGGATGAGAAAAACCAGGAAGCAATTGCTGAAGCTGTGAAGCAACTCCAAGAATTTGACCAGGTCTTTCTTTCTCTGTTGGATTCTCCTTTATTTATTTTTCTTTTTGAAGAACTGGTCTGAAACATACATCAGATGAAATCACTAAAAATCATAACAAGGTTGATACCTCCATAAACTACCATCATCTGCCCCATTCGCTATTTTTCTTTTATTGATTAAAGAAATAATTTAAGTACATCGAAAGCAAAAAGGCCCCACCTTTTGGGCTACCACAGATAATAGAGAGAAGATATCTAATACGAATGTCTGGCATTCCACAAACATCCTAGTTAACTGTAGGTAGTTGGAAGAGCTGTGGACCACCAAAGGGACTTACTGTCTCAACTCTCAAATATTAGCTGTTGAAATGAGATGTTCACCTCTTACATGTGAATCATTTGAAGGACACTGGAATATTATGATTATTATCCACAGTCCTCGATAGCTATGACAAGTGGATTGAGCACACCATTTTGAGCGATAGAAGCGATCGCCTCAATCTAGGCTCATGTTCCAAATTGATAACCTGCTAAAATACATTCTTATCAGTTGGATAATCATCTGTAATTTATTATAGTGCAGGACACCAACTTAAAATATGTACTTATGTTGTAGTCAGAATTCTAGCAGTTGTGGAGATATTCATACGTCTGTTTATTTTTGCAAATATATTTCCATGCACCCAAAGCTTCAGCTGAGTAACTTACCTGCTCCTATGCTTAATTTCATGGTCGCAGAAGCACGTCAACATGGAGGACACCAACTTGAAAAGAACTCATGAAGACCTTCAAAATAAAGTTGATTATCTTCGTAAACAAGGCGATGTGAGTGATTATCCTATCAGTTCGAAGTTGAAATTACGATTTAATATGTTTTCGGCATTAAGTTGATGTTACTTTTCAGAGCTACGATGACAGGGGACCTGTTATTGACGCTGTTGTGTGGAATGATGGTGATGTATGGAGGGTTGCTCTTGACACCCAGAGCCTTGACGATGACCAGGAGCTTGGAAAGCTAGCAGATTTTTCTCCTCTAACAAATTACAGGTGTGTATTCTAATGTGCTTATTGTGTTCGAGAATTACCAATAGTTTGTACCCATGATGTTGAAATAGAGAGGTAGAACTCAGAAGAGTAGATATAGCCATATTGGTTTGCCGCTTGACCGGTGAATCTTAATTTAATGTTATGCTAGACTTCAGTTGCTTTAGCAAGTAAAGACTCACTTAAACTTTTCGTCAAGGAAAAATTGGTGCTGAAAATCCTTCATTTTATGGCATACCAGTTGCCTAAGCCTTTTAGTAAATCAGTTCATGCTATCATCTTTTGTTAGTCAAGGTCTACTTGAAAATGCTTATACTCTATGCTAATTTAAAAGCCAACTTCACATAAAGGAGCACTTCTAGTCTCCTACATTATTAGATGTAATTTTCCTTGGGATCGGCATTGGCTGAGGGCGGATCCTTGTTGAATAGAGAAGGAGAAGGCTTGAAAGATGCTC
>JAJJMC010017794.1:1294916-1404331 GCA_023531435.1 Papaver californicum
CCCCCCCCTCCAAACTCTCTGAGTTCCTCGGCAGCCGACATTGCAATTAGCAATCATATGAGCATCTTATAACCTACTATAAAGACTGACAAAAATCTAACTAAAGAGGTTACCTTTATTGGGAAGCCGTTACTTTTTTGAAAGTAGGAATCTGAAGTTGAAATTAACCGTCTAATCTCTCCTCCAACTATCTTGCTGATTTTAGCAAACTCTATCAAACTCTCCAAATGCGAAGTGTCTTTGAGTATCTGACCGTATATTTTATACATGCAGGACAGAACGGAAATTTGGTATATTTAGCAAACTGGATGCTTGCTCATTTGTCACCAATGTATACGATGAAGGAAAGATTTTAAGTATAGTAACTGATTGTTCCCCTCATGGCACTCATGTTGCTGGAATTGCTACTGCTTTCCACCCCAAGGTACTGTGAATTTATTCTTAGAGTTAAAATTACTCCTTCGCTGGACAGTAACCATCTTACAATTGTCTACTAAATTGTTTCTTTTGAGACCATGTGTATCCATACAGGAACCTTTGCTGAACGGAGTAGCGCCAGGAGCACAAGTAATATCTTGTAAAATTGGTGATGCGCGCTTGGGTTCTATGGAAACTGGAACTGGTTTAAGTCGGGCTCTGATAGCTGCAGTGGAGGTAGGTTTAAATGCATAATACTTAACTTATTACTTAGTCTGGTATTGCTGCAATTTTTGGAAAATCACTTTTCTGCTGTGCTGTGTTCTGTTGTAAAAATAAAAGAGCTAAATGTTCTGTGAGTTTAGAAAGCAGGAAATCTGCTTGGCCAACTTCCTTTCTTCAAGTGCTTCTTGAAACAAAGTCTGAATGCCTTTTGAAAAAACTTACCACCTCATAGCTCATAAAAGCTGGCCATCAAGGAACTGTTTTTCAAGAGGCAATTTTCAGAATAGTTTACCGAACACCAAATGATCCAGATAGTAGGTGCAAAGCACATTTACATCCAAGAATACGGCAATCCCGAACGTGGGTATTCATAAATCTGAACTTTTGACATCTAGCTTTTCATGAAGAGCTGTTTAAAATCTGTAATCAAAGGTTTTGTAGGTGTTAATTGCCATGGTCAGTTGCTTAGCTGCATGCATTTCAATTTTGTTACGTGTCTAAGAAAAGGTATCATTGTTCGTACTGCGGAATATTCAGACTTTCAGAGTAGCTAATACGTTCCTTAGATGTCACCAATCTGGAGGAAATGTTTGATCTATAGGGTGTTAATCTCAAACTAGCAGAATGATGATAAGCCATGATTTTTCAAGAACTGTTTCTTATTCTGAGACAGTGCGTACTGGAAGTAGTTTAACACTTATTTGATAACTTACTTCAAAGTTCAAATTATGCCTATATTATATGGCAATACTACTAAAGTACTACTTTTACAACAGTATATATCCAACATTGGAGGGGCTAAATAACTAAGTTTCTATATGAAATCCCTATCTGTCAGAACTTGGATGTCTTTATTTATTTCTTATTTTTGGATGTGAGGTCTCCTGCTAAGCGTTACTTGGGATGTAAGAGGAAGATAAAAGAAGCACATAGGTGCTTCTTGTTCTTTTTTGGCTAGTTGATTTTTTTATTTTTATGTGGTGCTTAGTATTAGATTCTTACTAATCAAAATGCATCCTGATGTGGTGTCAATGGGTATGCACAATTGGGAGTCTGTGACATAGGCTGTCATTTGTGGGTAATCACATCTATGTACAGATTCATTGCTCAAGCTTGAAGCTACCTAATTTGTTATCTTGAGCCTCATTCTGTGCAATCTACTACCTGTGTACAGTATCATTAACTTACACATTTTTTATAGTATCTTTTGTACAATTTTGTTCCTCATCCTATTAAAGGTAACCCGAGTGTGTTAGACAGAAGTAGATACATATTGTCTCATAATGTTCAATTGATAGATCTTCTTGTTCCCAAAGGTAGAACTGTTAGACCGGCTTGTTTCTGGTGTGCTGGAATTCTCTGCTCAAGTCAGGAGAAATACATTGGAATATGGAATCATGTATGTTTTAGTATTACAGGGACGTGTAAAAGAGCATGAAATGAGAGTCCCCAATTTTTTTGGAAAAAGACTTAAAACACTGGCTTAAATATAAGCTTATAACAGTATAAGTGTAGCCTTACAAGAAATAGAACTCCATCAGAGGAATTCGACATCTCTCCCATTGTATAAGCGTATAGTACAGTGCTTCGAGCTAAATTAGTGCATATAGCTCACTGATCATGTTTAAATGACCTATAAGTTGGCTTAACAGTCTAAGATTCAGTACACTGCCTTCCAAGGAAAGTCAAATTATGCTGTTTTAGTGTCTTTGTTTATAAATTTAAAGTTGTGAATGCATTTTTGTCTATTTTGCCTCGAACCTATAAGTTGGTTTCACAATCTCAGATCTAGTATATTGCCTTCCCGAGAAAAGTCAAATTATGCTGTTTCAATGTCTTGGTTTATAAATTTAGAGTTGTGAATTCCTTCTTTTTTATTTTCCCGCAAACTTTCATTTTTTGTTTCCCTTAAACTTGTTTATCATATCACCTACAAGTCATATTTCCATTCATAAATGCATTGGATGTAATTGTTCAATGTACAACCACGTTTATCGTTGCTTGGGATTCTTCCTTTTCTTGTGTGGTATCACCCTGCAGATAAATTTGTTCTACTCTTCATGTTTTTGTTACTGTGGTGATTTTTATATGAAGTACTGCTAATTTTCTTGCTTGGCTTCCAACATTTGGTGCACTTAATTTGCTTTCTGAGACTTTTCGAGCTTATCACAACAAGAGAGGCCTCAAAGGGAAGTGTTAGTAATTTGGTGCGAAGAGCCTTTTGGTCATAACTGATGGATCATGTTATATTTGTAGCACAAATGTGATCTGATCAACATGAGTTATGGAGAGGATACACTGTTACCTGATTATGGGCGCTTTATTGATCTTGTAAATGAGGTATTTCTTCCTTACCCCGCTGTCCAGCTCCTATTTGCTTGCAACATATTCCTGTCTTTTATGTTCTTTTTCTTTCATCTTCCTTTTCCTTTTATTCTTTGATCTGTTCAATGTTCTCGTTTTAGATCATAATAGCTGATTGGTTATTTTAGGTTGTCAACAAACATCGACTGATATTCATCAGTAGTGCTGGTAATAGTGGACCTGCCTTGAACACTGTCGGTGCACCAGGTGGCACCACTTCAAGCATAATTGGAGTTGGTGCATATGTCTCTCCTGCCATGGCCGCTGGGGCTCATTGCGTAGTTGAACCTCCAGCTGAAGGACTTGAATACACCTGGTACATCGTTTTAATCTTAATTTTTTCTCAAGTTGCGTTATTAAATTCCAATAAGAGGAGGTTTGTAAACTTATTTTGAAGAGAGGCAATCTGATCCCTGGTCTTTTGCATCTGGTACCTCTACCCTTGGGAATTGGGATATCACAGGTCTAGCAGAGGTCCTACAGCTGACGGTGATCTTGGTGTCTGTATAAGTGCTCCTGGTGGGGCAGTGGCTCCTGTCCCTACCTGGACTCTTCAACGTCGTATGCTTATGAATGGAACTTCCATGGCTTCACCATCTGCTTGTGGAGGAGTCGCTTTGCTGATCAGTGCAATGAAGGTCCTTTTGATATACCATCTTCTTTGTTTATTCATTTGGCTGTGTAGGTATCACCATGACTCTTTAGTGAACATCTTACTATCTTATGGGGCAGGCTGAAGGTATTATTGTGAGTCCCTACACTGTGCGAAGGGCACTTGAAAATACCGCCAATTCTGTAGGTGGTCATCCAGAAGATAAATTATCTACCGGACAAGGGCTAATGCAAGTTGACAAGTTAGTTTTTCTATCTTTTACTGCAAGGATTGGATTACTTTTTCCACTTTGAGGATATATCTAGCATCGAACCTTCAATCTGATCAAACATTCATTATTTCATTACATGACAGGGCTCTTGAGTATATTCAACAGTCTAGGAACACTCCTTGTGTTCGGTATCAAATAACAGTCAACCAGTCTGGCAAAACAAGTAAGCAATTGCAAGTTTTCCATCATATTGTTTTACTTTCAGAGAGGTTGGTTAACACTCAAGTAGGCTTGTAAGCTTCCAAGCAGCATATTGTTTACTTGCTAGGCATATGCATAAGTGAAGTTACTCTCCGAAACGAACACCTTTTGTTTTACGTGCCTTGGCTCAAAATTTATGCAACTTAAGGTTCTGTCTCCTAACATGTAAGTTAGATAGAAGAGCTGTCACCATTTACCCCCTTGCGTTGAGGTTGCCTTGTAAAATTTGCTACCCGGCAAAGAAGGTCTGCTTAGCGCCTATCACTTAAAAGGCCGGTTATGGTAACGAAAAATTGGACATGGTATAAATACCACTATATATTTGTGTCTGTTATTGACTCAGTTGGGTTCAAAGGCATACCTGTTATCCGAAATTAAAACATATCTAGGAGGGTTTTGATTGGTTATGAACATAATCATGACCGTGTCTCATACTTAGTTGGGCTTGCAGAAGTATATAAGTTTGATGAGTATGTAGGCTCGGTTAAGTTGTTGGAAGCCAGGAATAAGATTAGGATGGCTAATTGATGCAGTGGTTGTGAATCAACAACATTTATCAACTAACTAACCCTGATAGATAAAGGGCTCATGTTCTGAAATCAGTAATACACAAGAACATTACTAGAAAAATCGGAAGTTTATAATTAGTGAAATGGTCCCTTGACAAATAGGTTATTAGTGTTTGAAATTTAAATACATAGTATGGTGGTTATAGGTAGACAATGAACACAAATTAAAGACAAGAAACTAGGCAATAACTGCTAGAGAGATGACAACCACTCAGAACCTTACTAGCCAGCAACGTGAAAAGTCATCACGAATCTCAGTGAGATTCGCGATTTTGCGCTCCTCAGTGAGATTCGTGATGGGTGCGAGCTCCTAACATGGGAGAAACGCGCTCCCAACAAGTGAGAAACGTTTCACTTAATAACCACAATTTCCAAGTCTTTGGGTGTTAATGATTTTTTGTTATCACAAAACAAAATTGACTTTTGTAATCACTCTAGATCTAGAAGCTAAGGAGACATCACATGTAACTCTTTATAAGGCCCATTTCACTTTCATACTTCAATCAGCAAAAAAAATAATAATCTGTCTCTTCTTTTTCCCTCTTCTTCTTCCATGGATGAATGAGATATATTGCAGCACTTTATTAATATTTTCTAATTATTTATGTTTTTGTCTTATTTCTTGATTAAAAATTTGGAAAAGTAGTAGTATAAGTAACATATCTATAAAACCTAATTTATGCTCCCAACACACTCCAATTTGATTTTTGAGACATTTTACGATTCTCGACTCCATCCCCGACCCTGCTCCCGCTTCTGGCTACTAAGCTCGGAACTGAATCACTGATAGAAACTATTCAAAGAGCCTATTCTGCTTTGGTGTGAATCTCCATCTTCTACGTTGCTGTGGTAAGCAAAAAGATGTACAATATTAATTTAACGAAGCTTTCAAAAAAAACATCAGGTTAAACTCCTTTATCTAAATTAGTTTCACAATTCTTGTTGATTAGCTACCCAGGTACTGATTCAATTCATAATTTGTACTTCAAAACTACTCTCTCAAATTGTTGAACCGAGCTACTAACTTTATGACTCTGTAGATTCAGATACCCGTAATAGGAACTAGGACAGAAAATTGAGTGCTAACACATTGTTAATTTGTAATCCTCTTGTTCTTGCCATCCATTTGGTTATTATATTGAAAAAACTGCTCAATTCTGCCTAGTTCTTCTTGCATTTCTTTTGACTTGCATCTTATTGTTACTGCAGTATGTAGCTGAAGCGTTGAATAAGTTATTCATGTCAATTCAATCTATTCTTTTGATTGCAGCACCTAAATTACGAGGCGTTTATTTGAGGGAAGCTAGTGCCTGCCAAAAAGCTACCGAGGTGAGAGATTTGTAGAATGAAATGCTATTGCTGTAAACTGTGCAATTTTAGCTTGGAAAGTTCTGTTTAAATCATTTTACAATATGAAATTGTGAGAGATCAATCTACATAAACTTGTTGAGTCATTTACTCATTTGGCTTCTGTGTACTAGGTGTGGCACGGCCCCTAACATGTTATTGGCCCTCTGGTGGATTTTTAAAACACGATGCCCCATCTACTCATAGTTAATGTGATTTAAGTGTAACTCAGAGCTTTTAATATTTTAAATTATGCTCGTTAATAACTACTCAACCTAGAAACCAGGTATAAGCGGAATTAGAAAATTTCGGATCGTTCATAACTGTGAGCCTTGGGCAGGCTCCTCTTCCGGCTTATCTTTGTATTAATGTATGAAGCATCGGTTGCTCAAGCCAGAGGACTACAGTCTACAGTTTCATAATTCATTTTTCTGTAATGAAACCCTCTTTTATTCTTTAGTCTTTTTGGTAAGAAGCTTAAATGTTTGTCCTTCTCTAACAGTGGACTATTCAAGTGGAACCGATGTTCCATGAAGATGCAAGTAACTTGGAACAACTGGTTCCCTTTGAGGAGTGTCTACAGTTGCACACTACTGAAAAAGAAATTGTCCAGGCTCCGGAGTATCTTCTTCTTACAAACAATGGGCGAACCTTCAAGTTAGTTTTTGAACTCCCTTATTTCTTTACAGTTGTATATTCATGGCTAAATTTCTAACTCGAGTTTATTCAGACCTTCATATTGAGATCAGGTTAGTAGCATGCTGATAGCCCAACAATTACAGTTGTACACTCATGTGCTTAACCCAATAATTTTGTTTCTAATTTTTTCTGAAATTATGGCACCAATAGCCCCAGAATTACCTTAACTGATATGCCAAAACATAAGCAAAGATGTTATAACTATACCTTGATGAGCAATTATTATGTGGGATTTCTTGTTCAACCTGTTTTTTTGTGCTTACATATAAACTTTTTCTCTATATATTGGTAATGTTTAATGTTCTGTTATTAGGGACTATAAGGCCACTGAAGGATATTTTAAAGAAGTTAAAGCTTTTCTTGGAAAATGAACTAGAAATAACGGAGATCATGCATTCTAAAAGAATAATGGAGCACTCTTGAACAATTCTCGAAAGTATATCAGTTGCTAAATTTCCCTAGTTTGACACATTTAAACTGAATCAATAGAGGCCTAATAATAGCATCTTTGATACACATCCTGCAGATTTCCTGAACAAAAGAGATTACATTACGATTATGGATCTTCAATAGTAATCAGTATGATTGAGTTGAATCATTCTTGTCTGGAGTGTCTTTATTCGCTGCGTGTATATGATGTTTCACTGTTTCAGTTGTTTAGGATAATCCTTATGCATGAATGTTCAAATTTATCACCTTTCGCTTCTTGTTTTACATTTTCTCGAGTAATATTATTTAAGTTACTTGAAGTGAGTTCAATACGTATGTGTGGTGCCTCATATTTATAACCACACATCTTGTACTGTATCACTTTTAAGTGTGAGTTGATATTTTTCTTATTTTCTTCAATGGTAGTCTCCTGCTTCTTTACACCGCCTTCTTTTGGATATTCACACCTTACTCATTTTCAGAGCGATTTACTTGAGTTTTTCTTTGCAGCATTGTGGTTGATCCTACCAGTCTGAGCGACGGTGTACATTATTTTGAACTCTACGGAGTAGATTGCAAAGCACCATGGCGTGGTCCTCTTTTCAGAGTTCCGATAACTATAACAAAGCCTATTGTTTTGGCTGATAAAACTCCACTAATTACGTTTTCAGGGATGAGATTTGTACCAGGTTTTTATCTACTTCTCTCTTGATATGCTCAGTATAGGTTATCTTGTCACATGCTTAATATGCTTACATCTTTAGATTGTTCTTTCTCTTTACACAGAAATTTCTCCCTGTGAAGAGTGTATCACAGTAGTCAATAGTTGATCAGGTGAAGTTTTCAAGACATGTAGGTACTTGGATTGCCAAGACCAGAAAACAAACCAATTTTTTACCCAATTACTTTATCACCTGCTATTGTGTTCATATCCTTGCTAGGCACCCATTATCGAAATGTTTGCCTTACTCCTCCATATAGGTAGGCAGTAGGCTTCTCCATAGGAAACCTTGAGATGATTTTTTTCCTCTTTTCAAGCATTTCTTATAGCATGGGACTTGGGTCCTCTATATATACGCTGAAACCGTGATGATCGTCATGATTTTATCTTTATATTATATATAATGCCTATATGCAATGATGAAGCCTCTTTGATAAAAGTCTAATATAATACTACCTCAGTCCCAGGAAAAGTGATACTCTCACTTTTTCATTTGGCCTAAAAATAGGCAAAAGTGAAAAAGTGAAAGTTTCACTTTCCTGGGACGGAGGGAGTATCAATTACCAAAAACATATGAAAATAGGAACCTTTTCTTCCCTACTGCAAGTCTGCAAGTTCGTTTTCTGCCTAAACAAACTCTGTGCATCTCTTTGAGTTGGGCGAATAACATATTTTTGTAGAAGTTGGTTTCTTTGCGTTTTTTTACTTTTTCTTGCGGTTTACTTGCTGGTGCTGTTTGAATAGGTCATATTGAAAGGAGATTTATTGAGGTACCACGTGGTGCTAATTGGGTTGAAGCTACCATGCGAACTTCAGGTTTTGATACTGCTAGGAGATTTTTTATTGACACTCTTCAGGTACATGGTGCATATTGTGCATTGATATCAGTTTCTATCTTGCATTAAAATGGACACATATATTCACGTGCTCCATGTGTTGCAGATTTGCCCTCTCAAGAGACCTATCAAGTGGGAACGTGTGGAAACATTCTCATCTCCTTCTGCTAAAAGCTTTTCGTTCCCCGTGGAGGGTGGTCAGACAATGGAATTAGCTGTAGCTCAATTTTGGTCTAGTGGCATAGGAAGTCAAGAAATAACGATTGCTGATTTTGAGGTAATGTTCGATTGTCGCGGTAGCTCTCAGTTTCTTGCTTTGGTATTTCCTTACTTACATTGTTCTATCCTTTTAATTTATGAGACATAAAGTCAATAGTTATCAGGTCGCAGGGCATCTTGTAGGATGCCTATTTGATTTCTGAACGAATGCAGTTTTCCATGCAAGTGATATATTCCTATGTTGAAACTTCAGTAGTTACTGTAAATTTATACATCTTTTCTTCTTACACTATGGGCCTATGTTATTTGTTTCTCATCAATGACCTTGATTCAGTTCATCAAATGTAACCGTCATAGTTTTGCTTATTTTTCCTTCTGTCTTTTAGTATCTTTTAGTTCTTTTTAACCTTATTAGCATGCTAATTTTTTGAATGTATTTTTGTGGAATGTTCTGGATTTTTACGAACTCAGATTGAATTCCATGGGATAAGCATCAACAAAGAAGCTGTGGTTCTTGATGGAAGTGATGCACCTGTTAGAGTTGATGCCACGGCTCTCTTATCATGTGAAAAACTTGTACCTGCTGCTACTCTTAACAAGGTAAGTCAAGTTTCTCTATTTTTGTTTTTAACTTAAATATAAATACACACTTTACTGTCAATACAAATATTCTAAATTTTTGAGTTAGTTATATTTCCTCCTCTGTGTGGTCCATTTTGCAGATCATGATCCCTTATCGTCCTTCTGAAGCTAACTTTTGCACTCTTCCTACAGATCGGGATAAGTTAGTTTCGGGCAAGCAAATCCTTGCACTAACATTAACGTGAGATTTAGCAACAGTATTGTGCTGTCTGTTTCTTTTTTTATCTACAAAATTACTACATAGCTCTAGAACCAGTCTGACGTTTGTTCTCTTTTGTCACTGGATCTGCAGTTACAAGTTCAAATTGGATGACGGAGCTGAAATAAAGCCTGTTGTACCTTTACTTAACGGTCGTGTATATGATACAAAATTTGAGTCCCAGTTTTATATGATTTCAGATTCAAACAAGGTAGTTGCAGATTACTAAGTCAATTTCCAGTTCTGGATATTCTTACTACTTGCATATTAATCTTTATATCTTTCTTACTATGTCTGTCTCCTGATTCTCTTCCATTACAGCGTGTCTATGCAACAGGCGATGTCTACCCAAAATCTGTAAAACTTCCCAAGGGTGATTACAACCTACAGCTATATTTAAGGTATGATCCCTTTTACTATGAAGCATTGTGTATATATAAATTTATGTACGCTGAATCACTGATACAATATCAAAATTTTCTTCAATATCAATATGTTGATTGCCAGTTCAGAAAACCAGCTGTTTTATACTTTACTGATCGGTTAAGAAGTTCATTTGCCAGAAGGAAGAACAAACTATCTGTTACTATATCTAATTCATGTTTGAAGATCATGACCACACAATAGCATGTTTAAACAAACTATCTGTTACTATATCTAATTCATGCTATTAACAAACACTATTTTTCTTCAGATAAAACTTACGACTTACCTTTAGGTATATCTCTATGTAGGACCCACAAAAGTATAAGTCCAGTACTGATAAATGGTTGTACTATATACTTTGTATGGCATGCAATAGTTACATTACACCCACACTAAAATCTCATCCTAATGGCTCTTTCCTTGTCATAAGACTCATAATATTACAGGATAGTCTTATGAACCGGAGGTTGATTGGGTTTTCTCCCCATGTAGGCTGTGGCTCACTTTGCATTTCATTATCCTTAGTGCTGTATTGACTTATTGGGATTAATTCATACTGTTACAGGCATGATAATGTACAATACTTGGAGAAGATGAAGCAGTTGGTCTTATTCATTGAGAAAAAACTGGAGGAAAAGGTATGTTTTCCTTAATTTAACTTCGAAGATGTGATTTATAACTTTTCAGGTGGATGAATTAACCGTTGAGAATCATGTTTTAGTTAGTAGAGGACTTGAAAGTTGGCCCCAAGGCCAAGTTCAATCTAGGCTGGAGATGGCATAAATGCATCTACTTCAAAAAGTTGGCATCTACCAAGGTGTAGATCAAATTATGATGCAAAGACCATGCATTTATCTGGCTAAAGTAGGGATTAGTGTCTGATGAACCCTATGTAAACCAATATTCAGAATTCTATTGCAGTACCCAACTTGACCCTCAATCCCACTTGAAACTCCTATGTCAAAAAATATACTAGTATTTGCTTTTACAGAGACTGCTCCTTGAATCAGGTCTAAGAGTGTACTATGTGTAGAGTACAGAGTATGTTAATTTTCTTTGAAGTAAGAAGTCTTTGTGATCTTTAAGATAAACTTTTAATACTCAACTGATTCCTTACTGCTTTAAATGTAGGACTTCATCCGCTTGAGTTTTTACTCTCAACCAGATGGTCCAGTGATGGGTAATGGTAGCTTTAAATCCTCAGACTTAGTACCTGGGTAGGTCGCTTACCTAGGATATATGTTGGTAACTTGGTGTGGTTTTCTTAATGATTTGTTTTACAAGTTCTCATATATCTATGTCCGTCTCTTTTTAATAGAACACTTGAAGCATTTTATGTGGCCCCACCGACTAAGGACAAGCTTCCAAAGGTATTCCGTTTCGAAGACTACTACCTTGTACTTTATTTTCCAAACATCCATATAATATGAGTTCTAAAACACCATTATCAATATGTTGCAGAATTGTCCAGCAGGATCTGTTTTGGTTGGAGCAATTTCGTACAAGAAGCCATCTCCTAAGGGGAAGCAGATTGTATCTTATCAAATTTCATTTGTAGTTCCACCAACTAAGGTTGTAAAATCATATCCATTTCTTTAGCTATCATTCGGTTGGGGTTATTGAAGACTTGTAAAGTATATAGGCCCCACCTATTTGCATAGTATTCTTTCTCTATTTCAAAGATTAGATGACATCTTTCTTTCGTTTATTTTTGTTGTTGAAGGTTGATGAGAAGCCAAAGGATTCCTCTTCTTCAATGTGCACCAAGAGTGTGCAAGAGCGTCTAGCAGAAGAGGTAATTAGCATGGTAATCAGAACTTGGTTTGAGCATTCATACCTACATCTGCAGTTACGTGTTCGGTTGTTTGTACTTTCATAGGAGCAAACATGCTTATGATATTGATTAGGGACTTGGAGTGGAGTAGGGTAAATTGGTAAACTGCTTTCGTTATGGTTTGGACTTTGGAGCAGTTAGAATTTGATGATCATAGCAAGTCATTCCATAAGGGGTGTAAAAACAATAAGATAAATTTGAAAGTATCGGTTACCCCAATGGTTGATCTCTCAGGTTGAAATCTGTAGACTGCATGCTTGATGTACTTAAATTTCTATCTTACAGAAGACCCTGTGTTGCTTTGCAGTATTTGCTGAGATATATTTCTTTCTGTTCCTTGAAGAAAATTTTGAACTTCTCCTTACCACTCTGTAGAATGACCTCCTTCATTTCTTGCTTTCACTAGAATCCTAAAACCTCATACGTAATGCTTTCTGGAAGATGCCTCATTTATGTATATGTAATTTGTGAAACAGATATATACCTGAGTTTTATGAACTCACATTGCTATTATTCTTCCTGCAATAGGTTCGTGATGTAAAGGTGAGCTTTTTGGGAAGCATAAAACATGGGACTGAAGAAGAACGATGCCAATGGAACGAGTTAACTGCAAGTCTCAAGGTGAACTTCTTGCTTTTGTTCTTTAGGACTAATTCAGCTGGTTGGATATTGTGTGGTTTCCACCTTCCAACAATATAAAGCTCTATCCAACATTATTCTGTTGAAGTAATTCAGTTGATGGGAATTGGTATGACATATTGACATTTATGGGATCAATGATTGAGAGTGAAATTAGCAGGCCTCAAGTTCTCAATGACAACTATTTTTTAAAAATTCAAATCTGTTTAATTGTATTGCCAGTAGTTTCAACAGGATCTCTAATAGTAATTTTGTTTTTGCAGTCGGATTACCCAAATTACACTCCACTACTTTCTAAAATCATGGAGTGTTTGCTTTCTGAAAGTGTTAAGGAAGATAAGATCACCTACAACGAAGAGGTAATTTTTTGCTTGAGGAAGACTTAGAAATTCTGTAAAATGGCATGCTTGCCTTTAGAGCTGAATGTGGCCGACTAGGATTTTCTCAAACACAATACTTAAATGTGTCCATGTTGTCTTTACTACTTAACATAACTAATTTGATACTCCCATAAAAGTTTCTGCTAAACACAAGTTTTCACTGTTTCAGCTAATAGATGCAGCAAATGAGGTTGTTGATAGTGTTGACAAAGATGAATTATTGAAGTTCTTTTCGGTGAACTATGATCCTGAAGATGACAAGGCAGAGGTGCATGTCCCGTAGACTCATTCCTTTTCATCTTTTTTTGGATCCATTTCTTTGGATTTTACTACTCCAAAGGAGTGTAACATCGTCTAAAATGACCGCAGGCAATGAAAAAGAAGATGGAAGCAACACGAGACCAGTTGGTAGAAGCATTATACCAAAAAGGATTATCACTTTACGAGATTGACTCCCTCAAGGTGGAAATATCTTTCTTTTCGGAATGCCTTTATCACCTCCTTATATTCACATAATTTTATTCATAAACTGATTTTTCTTTAGTCCTATCAGTTCAAAATGGTTTAAACTGCAATTCTGCAAATGATAGGCCTATATTTATTACCATTTGTTGCATGTGTTACAGATTTATAGCTCTTTTCTTTGTGTCCTGAAGTCGTATTATCAAAACTCTGTTAATATGTGTCTTGAATACTAAAGTTCATAGTTCTAACTTAGTCTCAAGGGTGTGACTGTTATCTATGTGGGTATATAAAAGCATTATGCTAGAGTTTCTCAATAAGGTCAGTTGTCATGTACAGAGTGAGGCAGGAAAGGGGTTAAGCTGTTATAGATTTGAGAGAGGTCCAGTGAAGAGTTCTTATAATCTTTTTCATACATAGTGAATCATATCATTATCATTACTGTGGATGTAGGTCACATGCCTCACATTGACTAAACCACTAGCTCTTATGGTGTGTTGATTGTGCTTGTGTGCTTGATTTCATTCCTGGTTTAGGCTTCTTGGCTATACGGTGCCATTTGTTCCAACAGATATTAATGGAACTTTTGCTTCATCTTTATATATTTATAGATTATTGTGTTTGCACTTCAGTAGCATATTCCGGGAACTTGATAATAGAGTGATAGACAGTCTTATCCTATGAAGCAATAGGACGTGTAACTTCACTTTGTTCCTGTATCATTTGCTTTATGCTACATTTTGTATTTGATGATTTAGGAATTTTATTGTTTACGCGTGTTTTGTATCCTAAAAATCTTAGCAAATGTGTGAAGCCAGGAATTTATAGCCATTTTTGTATGTTATTGAATTTATGAAAATTGTTTCGAATCGGCTAAATTCGGGTGATTAAAACATAGCAGGGTGGGAAGGCGGTAAAAAATGGATCTGCTGCTGAAGGTTTTTATGTGGTGGATAAGTCGACGACGGAGTATGGTTCCGACTCCAGTGACAAACAGGAAGACTTGTTCGAAAAGAATTTCAAGGAATTGAAGAGATGGGTGGATGTAAAGCCCACATCCAAATACGGCAAGCTCTTAGTGTTGCATGAAAGACGCCTTGGAAGGCTTGGAACAGCGTTGAAGGTAAAAGATTCTTCCATATCATAAGATTGTAGTGACCTGTTTTGTTTCACTCGCATCTTGCCACTTTTTATTTAAAACAGAGTTAAGAAGATTTTTGCTTTCTTACTTTATTTATCGGAGCAGCTGGTAAGCGAAGTGATTCAAAATGATGATAATCCCCCAAAGAAGCAGCTCTACGACCTGAAGATGTCGATGCTGGAAGAGATAGGATGGGAGCATCTGGCATCCTACGAGAAGCAGTGGATGCATATACGCTTCCCTCCCAGCTTGCCTTTGTTTTAGTTGAACTCTGCAGTCAAAAGGTTTTAGTTGGATTTGTTATGTTCTGAATCTAACTAATTCAACTAGATTCTAAATCCATAAATTCATTTCCATGAAACATAGAATAAATTCAATGTAAATTGTTATGCTTAATTAGGTTAGCTTTAGGTTTCCTACTTAAATTTACTAATGAAATTAATTACTTATAAGCTGTAAAGTTGCATGTAATGATGGGCATCTGGTTGATGGTAGACGTGTGAACCCGCGTCCAATGTCTTTGTGGGATTATGGAAAGTGCAAACTGATGCATAGGCCTATGCTGGAGGATCAGCTACGATTCACCCAAATCTGGTTGGGTGGGATCGCATTTGGTGGTAGAGCTTTTTTCCACATCCCTAATCCAAATGACCAAGCTAAACATGGTATCTTAGTTGTCTGAGTAGGATAGTCTACAACTCTTGTAAACTTCCAATACCTTAGATTAGAAAAATTGTTGGATAAACAATGTATCCGTAGTGGGATCTTACATCTGATGAATATAATGCTGCAGTTACACGTACGCATAAATCTTTCCATTTTTGTGGGGGTTTAATTATAAACAGTATATGCATCCATAGTTTAAGGTACTTGTATTAGTTATGAACTCATCAAAGTAGAATGAGTTTGACATCAGTTGATCAGATACTCTTCGCATGTTTAATTATAAACGTACAAGTTATCGGTTAGCTAGCTAGATAGCTAGTTGTATGCACGACAACCTCTAGTTTCCCTTCCTATTTAAGGACATCTCCCTGAGTGCTAGAGAAGAGACTCACAGAAAATATCGGTTAATGGCGCCAAAAAATGTTGTACTAGTAGTTTTATTACTTACCATCACTACTTGCTTCTTCAATGTGTCAATGGTCGCTACCTCTCGTACTCATTTAGCTAAAGGCATACTCCCTGGGCGTAAAATAATTTGGCCACCACCACGTAAAGCTTGTCTACGTATTCATCCATGTGGGAAATGGTGTGTACCGCCAAGCTGTGAATGTTGTGTCCACTCACCGCCTACTGAAAGTATCGCTGTATCTGTTGCTGCTGGGCTTGCTGAAGGAAGTAACGTTCCTGATGCTGGGCATAGTCATGGGTACGCTGATGTTATCGCCGATACTGGACATGAATGATCATGTTGTTTCAGATAACAGAGTTCGGAAAATGGAATCCATTACCGTAGTGTCCCTGCTTTGTAATCATGCTTGATGGCTGTTTAACTCGTTGCTATGTGTATACCTCAGAATTATGAAAAGCAGTTTGCACGTTATTCTTGGTTTTACTGTATGATCTGATTTGCGTTTTTAAGTAATCGTACCAGCATTCTAATGATAATCTTATGAAGTAATTTACAGTCAGAAAAATAAAAATAAACAGTTTAAACGGTATAAGATTTAATCTTGGCATATCTATTTCAGATATCATCAGAATGGTGTTATTCAATGTGTGAGTTTCTATCTAGGGTGTTTGAGCTAACATACTTTAAATCCATGAAAATACTAACAGAATCGCAACATGAGGGTAAAAACTGTTAAAAGATGATGGAATTGGGTGATTAATTTACAAATAGCAAATTTTATATTCACCTAAGAGGAATCATTACAAATTAGAAAGACCGACAATGCAAGACGAGGGACGGGGCAATTGATTCTAATCCACAGAGTTCAACTTAGCTTGGCACATTTTCCCTGTTGCTTCTGTTTACCAACTTCTTGGGAACTTCGCTGCTTTTTTCTTGTTAATTTGCCACCATCTCTCTCGCCATTCTTGCAACGACTGAATCTCTCTGCAATGATAGGCCTTACATGGTCCGCAGCAGTAGTAGTGTAGACAGTTCTTCATCATGTGGATCAAAATACCAACTTTCAATTGGTATGCCATTGTCTTTCTGCAAGCGAAAAGTTTCTGGAATATTATCAACCAAGATAACTTTGGCAAGATCGACCCCGAATATAGTAAGATCCTTGACATAGCCGTCGACGCGATATACAACTGAATCGTGATAGTAACGTCCAGCAATCAACTTGCTTTGAGGGTCTAAGAAATCAAGTATCTGATCTGCATAATCTCTTCTTTTGGGTGAAATACGGTCTGGGTTAGAGCGGGCCTGATTAGGGTCAACCCGTGTTTTGAGTCATAAATTGCCAGCTCTATGAACCTTAATCCTAAGCATCGCCATCTCCGTTCTATCTCTACTCTATATATCTCTTTATTATGAGCTGAGATCTCCATTAACATCTGTTGATGTCCAGTACGAGCATGCCGTCTCCTTTTCTTATTCTTTAAATGGATCGACATCCACTACCTTGTTTCATACTCTTTCCGTTTCAGTAAAAGTGTTACTATCGTTTTTTCATTTTAATCTAAAAATAGGTCAAAATAAAAAAGTGATAGTAACACTTTTGTTGAAATAGAGGTAGTATTATCTAAGAAGGAATGCGGAGACCCCTCATAATCATGAGGAACCATGTTGATAATGAGAGTTCGGAAAATGAAATTCATTACCATGGTTTCCTTGCGCTGGTAATCATGCTTGATGGCCGTTTTACTATGTATGACATTATGAAAAGCAGTTTGCTCGTTACAAATTAGAAAGGCTGACAATTTCAGGGTTCAACTTAGCTCCTGTTTTTTCTTCCTGGTGATCGATATAGCTTTTGCCACATTTTCTTTGCTGCTTTTGTTCACCAACTTCTTGGGAGCTTCAATGCTTTTTTCTTGTTAATTTGCCACCACTTCTCTTGTCATTCTTGCAACCAGCTACATTAGACTGGTAGAGACTTGTGTATTAGGCTGAAAAGAGATATCGTCCTTTTTCCATTTTAAGCTTATTATCTATTTTTCTGGGACAGAGATAGTAATATTTATATATGCTTTTAAGTATGTAAATTTTTACTATTTATTTTAAAAACTACTAGTAATATGTTTATATCATGTAAAACTCTACTTAAATATTAAAATTATGTCGGGATGAAACGAAAAGTATCAAAAATAAATAAGCCGGACCATGAATTAAAACGTCTTAAAATTTATCTAGTATCTTATTGATATTGTTGGAGTAAAAAAACAACGGAATTAATTGCCTAAGTTTTTTTTTTGCGGCCTTTGACCGCCAATTTTTTTTAGCAGTGGTACTACCTTTAACCGTACATATTTTGTCACCCTAAACAAAAAGATCCTAGCTCCATCCTTATTTGTTGCAACTACGGAATCTCTCAGCAATGATAGGCCTTACATCATCTGCAGCAGCCAACCTCTCCAAGAAAGGGAGTAGTGTAGAGAGTTCTTCATCATGTGGATCAGAATACCAACTTTCAATTGGTATGCCATTGTCTTTCTGCAAGAGAGAAGTTTCTGGAATGTTATCAACCAAGATAACTTTGGCAAGATCGACCCCGAATATAGTAAGATCCTTAACATAGCCGTCGACACCATATACAAGTGAATCGTAATAGTAACGTCCAGCAATCAACATGCCTTGAGGGTCTAGAAAATCAAGTGCCGGATCTGCATAAAGTCTATTACTTGCAGTGAAGATGACTACATGAAACAACTCGGAGACCCTTTCCAAGAACTGGTGAACATACGGCCTCAATTTCACGTTACAAGTGTGCTTCCCTCTGGTAAATGCATAATCACATGTCTTGTCAAATAATCCATCAGTACTCATTTTTCTGTGTACAAGGGTTTCATCTAAATCCAAAACCAGCAGCTTCTTCTTTTCCTGGATTTTGTTTGGTAGGCTAGAGTTACAAGTAGAACTACTTTCGGTGTTAACTGGTTCACCGCACCTTCTTCTGATTGATTCGGTGGAGGCCCCTGCTGCTGCTGCTTGGAGAAAGGACATCCTTGCTGCTGCTTTCTTTCCTTGTTTCTTCTGCTTATTCTAGGAAACAATTGTTTATGGTTTTCTGTCTTTGCGTTGTGAAGTATTTATTTATAGGGTCAATCAGGCCTCTTTCCAAATTCTAGTCAGTCTCGGTTTAGCACTTTCCTAACTTCATCCAAAGACTTCTTCTTCCAAATTACTTTCCATGCCCGATATGAGTGTTAAAACCACCGTATTTCAGTCTACAATTGTGATGATGGAGGGCAATCAACAATCTCAAAAGAAAATGAAGGGCAGGCGAGTAATCCGCAGGTTAAGGCAGGCTGACCCGTTTTCTGACAAATGTGAATGTACCAACCACACTCCGCGAATAAATAGGAAAGGCAGAGGGGGACTGGCCTTGCTTGGAGCTTCATTGTCCTCATAAGCTACCAAAAGAAGTTTAAATGTAATTTCGGTTTATCTTTGACACTCGCAACATGATGCAATACTAAGTTCGGAAAATGTTGAGAGTTCGATTTCAGCACTGCATGCGACAGACGAGAAAAGAAAACTGGAGATGATTTGGCCGCAGCAAACATCACCCAAATTCTGTGGGACTTCAGTTTAAGCAGTGGTGCATGGCAAGAGAGAATTGAAGCTCATAAACCATGGTGAGAATTATGTTATGCATACTCCTAAATTACTAATAGGATTCATTCCAGTTCCAAGAACCAATTGGACCGGTAACGTTACAATTCAGTGCGAAGAATCAATCGGGACTTCTAGCGGAGTTAAGTTTTACAGGGAATTCTTTTCTAGGATTTGGAGGTAATAATAGATCAGTGAAAGGGAGGATTGTCGATACTTCGACATCAAAGACAATCTATGAGGTTGACAGGCACTGGGACGGAGCTGTCATGATAAAGGATGTCATGAACAAACAGAAGACTAAAACAGTTATATACAATGGAAAAGAAGCCTTGTCAAAGCTCAAAACCCCTGAAGTCAAGGATGTAAAGGGATTATGGACAGGCGAATCAGCTTTAGTGTGGATTGAAGTAAGCCAAAGCATACTCAACAAAGATTGGGAAAAAGCAAGAGAAGCAAAGCTAGCAAGCAAGCAAGAAAGAAAGACAACTCGTAAAAGAGAGGAAATCAAAAGGAGGAGGTTGGGTTTCAAAGTACTTTGACTTGTCAGAAAGCAAACTACTCAAAGGAAGAACAAGTATTACGAGTGCTTACCTAAACAAAAATGTGTTCCACCAGCTCCAATTGTTTGTATGTAATCCTTTTCTTTGAAGTTTGTTCAACATTTATGAAAATTATCAATGAATATATTAAGATTTTAACATATGATTGACTGAAATAAATAGTTTTACATAATAAAAAGTTATCAATGAATATATTTCTGCCCCCCATAAAAAAAACCTAACTGGTTCTCCAAGACAAAAAACCCACTTCCAGGCGCCTGCAAGGGAACATACATATGCACAGGCTGAAACCAAACAGGCAAGCTAGCCAATGTATGAAGAACATGGACAATGGAAGTAAAATATAAGCCTCAGAATTGCAGAACACATCACCAAGGCGATAAGCCATTCAGTCCCGAATGGTGTTCTTTATATCAGATATCCTCATTCGCACAATAACAAAAACAATACTCTAAAATTACTATTTGTTAAAATGAACATCTTAATAAGAAATGTATCATGACCAGTCCCAAGAGGTAATGGCCACAATGTAGCTCCCAAAGCCAATGGAATATGAGACCACCTAAAAGGGAGATTTTACAAACGTCAACATTCCAAGGCTTTTGTACGACGTTTACAGTGGATTCTACAAACATACTAGTTTGCTCCAATCTGTGAAAGGGAGAATTTTTGCCAAAACCGCCCCGTCGAGAAAATTACCTGATAACAGAAATAATCTACCACTATAAAATAAAAGAAAGAATAGATCAACATTCCAAGGCTTTTCTACGACGTTTACAGTGGATTCTACAAACATACTAGTTTTCTCCAATCTGTGAAAGGGAGAATTTTCGCCAAAACCTCCCCGTCGATAAAATTACTTGATAACAGAAATAACCTACCACTATAAAATAAAGGAAAGAATAAACTAGGAAAAACACCTAACAAAAATGAAAGAAAAATCATAATGTGTAGTGAGTACCTACAACGCTAGATATATACCATCATATTCACACACACAATAGAAGAAACAATATAACCACCACCACCATAATTAATCTAAGGAGATTGAACTCGAAATGAGAAGAAATTAAATGAATTCTTTGGAAATTCTTAATCAAAAACAGTCCAATTTCAAAGGAAGTTTCTAGGTTCAATAGAAAGAAATGAATCAATTGGTGTGTTTAAGAGTATCATACAGCACTTACTATCTTTTAGGTTTGCCCCCTCGTTGGAGTTTCTCAACCTCAATTTAAAAAAGAAACAAGTACCAACAAACAGAATGAAAATCCAACTATAAGTATGAAACAAAAGAGCATCGATAATGAAACTAGGTTTTTCTAAAAGGGGAACTGATATTGGGGCATGAGACGCATGACACTATCAACACTACAGCAATTGGTAGAGCCGTAGGCATCAACATACCTTTCCCCTGTTGAGATCTAATACCATTAAGGTTCAACCTTGTTTGTCAATGAACAAGGCATTCTTATTCTTTTGGTTTGAAATTGATCTATGTATCTACTAACCACAAAATACATTACAAATAGAGAGTATGCCTATTATTGAACTATATGAAAATAAGGAACTCTCAATCCTTATAGCAATTACTCTTAAGAACAGTTTTATCTAATGGGTGCATGTGTTGAATAGATGATTGCGATGACAAAAACCATAACAACTACGAGGAACATGTTTTCAAGCAAGCACGTACCAGAGAGGCAAGCATGTCTTCAAGCAAATACCTACTAGAGTGGCAAGCAGCCATTCAATAGCTGCTATGATATTCCACCTGCGAGCAACATCGTTCTATAGGGGGTTCTGATGCTCGCCATCAAATGCCTTTGAACAAAATTCTAAGGAACAAAGGGAGATTTCATGATGATATGTTCAAACCTTGCCACTTCACCAGTCCTGAAGGCGTATTAGTTAATTGCACGGGTACATGTATAATACAAGGATACATGCATACCAAAATGCATATAACAATCAAACCGTTAAGGCGTTAATTGCAAATTTGGGCACCACACAATCATAAAAGCATTAATGCAACAGGACATGAGCACATCCAGATGCAGATGGGAGCATACCTAAGGGTACTCATGACCAGAGAATGAAGTGATATCTTTAAGCTTTCTAAACAAGCCCAAGAAGTGCGTGATGTCATCTAAACACCGGAAAAGAAAACGAAAATGCAAATAGTAGCTTGGAAGCAATTTATTAAAAAAATATATTCACATTTTCATTTCCGCTGTGTAGTAGACAACCCAGTCTAAGAGGCAGTCCTCACAGAATGTTTCTAACAAACATCATGATACTGTTTAAATCAGCATACATATTGAGGTCATTGATATTTTGACTACTTACAAAGGAAGCAACAAGTTCAATACAAAGCAGCTTGTTACTGCACAACAAAATGTTTCGGATAGAAGCCTCAGAATTGCAGAATATGTCACCAAGGCGTTAAGCCATTCTGTCCCGAAAGATGGTGTTCTTTATATTCGATATCCTCATAGGCTATGTATAACAAAACATGTAACTAAATTACTGAATAAATGTATGTCTCATGGCCAGTGCCAAGAGGTAATGGCCACAACACAGCTCCCCAAGGCAATGGAATATGAGACCACCTGAGATGGAGATTTTTCAACCATCAACAACTCAAGTTTTTTCTACAACGTTTTGTAAACGGATTCTTGGAGAAAGAAGAAAATTAAATGCGTGTGGAGGAGATGAATGCAAGTCTACAACAGACAAAAATAATAACTATGATAAATAACCTATGCTAACAACAATACATCCTTGGTGAAAGAACAAAATTAAATAAAAGTTTTTAGTCAAGAATTTTGACTAAAATGTAGTGCTGTTATTAGACTCCAGTCTCGTTAATTACGAAAGAAAAAGCTTCAGCTAGACAGCACACACTCTATGAGTTGTCTCAGTCTTCATGTCCACCAGTTATCCGACCACACCAGTTAACAGGACATGGAGAATAGTTGAAACTCAAAACATATTACAGGAGTAAACTAAACAATTACCAAGAAGTAGCAAAAAATCAACAACCAAATTCACAGGCATAATCAGTATGACAAATTCCATAATGCCTTAGTTAGAACCATTGTTGTCATATGAATATAGTATCCCCAAGGGGTTCTCCCAGTAAACAGGGTCTCAGTTCCACTCCATCTTAACTAATTGGATAACATCATCATAGGCTTCTCAATTAACACACTGATTCAGCTCATTAATCTATATAAGAATTTCATACACAAATCTATCAAAATTTCACAATTAATTCAATAAGATCTAACATTAGACCGTTTAGTCTATCAACAATGGCTCACATCAAGAAATTCAACCAGTTTCACCTTTGTAGCTTCATAGATTACTCTCATAAGCGCGGGTATTTTGTAATCATAGCCAATTTTATGATCAAAGACTAAAACATAAGAACATGTACTCATTATCTAACACAAATTCAGATTCAATAGTTAAAAATGCAGCCAGAGTTTATAGAGGTAAAACCATCGAAATAAATACAGTTATATCACGATATGGTTTAAACCATATTACAGCTTCAATTTTGACAAGCATCAACATTGCACAGACCAAATCAAACAAGTTGCTAATGTGATTCACGGCTAGACAATGTATAAAGAAAAGGGACAATGAAAGTGAGCCTCAGAATTGCAGGATATGTCACCAAGGCATTAAGCCATTCAGTCCAGAAAGATGGTGTTCTTTATAATTAATATCCTCATTTGTCAAAAATAACATAACAAAATGTATGTCTCATGGCCAGTCCCAAGGATAAACTAAGTCCTACTAACTTGGAAATCAGATAAACTAAGGCACATTCACATTAATAAGTCATACTAACTTGGAAATGACCCCTGCATCCTAAATTTTTTGAAAAAGGTTTACTACAAAATCCCAAGGATCAAATAACAAAATGGGCTATTCAAAGCTTTGTTGCATGAGAGTAAAATTATTCACTATATTTGGCACCAGTAGTGGGATTCTAAGATCTTCATAAAAATCAAACAGAAGAACTGCAGCGCAATGCGCAAGCATAGTAATTAGTCAGGGCAGTCCCAAGCCAGGCACTTAATTACTAGTTTCTTAATCAACTTTCAGTTCACTGGAACACATGTAAAGGTTCATCTTTCCCAGCTGGGGTTTCCACAGCAGAATCACTCATTTGGTTATTTAAAACCTAAAAGAGATTTTCTTTCACTTCCTTTATATATATATGAGTCCAATTGAAAATCAAAACACATCCCAATATAAACTGTAAGAAACAAGCATACTCAAAACATATTATAGTGCTGTCATTCATTTTTTTTCTATGAAAAAAAATTCATTTTCCTATCATGATCAATTTACAAATTACAGCTATATTGAGACTAGACTGAGCTATGAGGATACAAGTTGAACAATTCAAACTCATCACAAAGAATCATTCGTTATTTGAGTTAAAAGTCACTCAATTGGCAGAAGTATACCCAAATATGCTACTTGGATTTTAACCACTGTAAATTCTAAAATCTACACTAGAAGTTTATACCATCAATGGGGGTTATAAGTGCAGTTATGGATTTGATAACACTCTTGGGAACAGTATACCCCCTGTAGCAGTAACTAAACAAGCTCAGCAATTTATAAACAACAAAGACAAGGATATCAAAAAGCCTCATAATTGCAGAATATGTCACCAAGGCGTTAAGCCATTCAGTCCCGAAAGATGGTGTTCTTTATAATTCAATATCCTCACAGGATAAATTTATATCAAAACATGCATCTAAACTACTAATTGCTAAAAGAACATAACAACAAAATGTATGTCTCATGGCCAGTCCCAAGAGGTAATGGCCACAACGCAGCTCCCCAAGGCAATGGAATATGAGACCACTTAAAATGGAGATTTTTCAACCGTCAACATCTCAAGTTTTTTCTACGACGTTTACAAACGGATTCTACAAACATAAACAGGTTTGCTCCGATCTATTGAAAGAGAGAATTTTTGCCAAAATCTCCCCCGCCGATGACATTTTCAAGTAACTAGACAGATCACTAAAACTCAGATAAACTAGAAACACCCAGTAAGATGGGAGGAATATCATCAGGCACGGTGAATACAAACATCAATTTAGAATAACTTCAAAATCCAGATCTATGTTGCTGCTGACTTTGTTCATACTCACAAAGCTTAATGATATCTCCTCTCACCTAATTTGGTACTGTTTTCCAGATATATCATCATTTTCATATCACATACAACACTCTTTAACAATCATCAACAGTGAAATAACAAAGTTAGATTACTGAAAATCAGATAAACTAGAACAAAAACAAACCAAAAGATGGGAGGAATATCATTAGAGATCTAGGGTTTCTGGAGGAAAAGGGGAAACTTGATCGGCGTTACAGTGAAGGAGAAAAACTTATAGAAGTGGGGATTTTATATAAAGTTTCGTCTTCGCTGAAAAGAAAACAAACCCTAAATATTTGGGATTTTACGGAGGCTACTAAATGGACCTCGGCCCAGAGAATCACATACTGTATGATTTATGGGCTATGGTTTATCTCATTAGATTCATAGATTCATAGATTTTAATTTGGATAACACTGACGCGGATACTACGCTATATGAATGCGGATATAGATAAATTCTCAAAAAAAAATAGGAGATAGATATATTATGAAATCATTGATATTTCTCATTAAGATGTATATAATATAAATATAAATTCTCATCACTGCTAATAAATTATTGATAAATAATAAATTTACATAAGAATAAACATGTATACTAATAAAATAATATATATACAAATAATTCAGATATTATTAATATACATTTATATTAAAAAAGTGGGTGAGATATGCATAGATGTCATCTATGTGTTTGACGCGAAGAAGACAAACCCTAAATATAAACCTTGTTTTTAGAAATACATGATTTTTACTAGGCATACAAAATCATAAAGCTGTCTAGGGTGGTTTATAAGGCCAAGTCCTATGCACCTCCCAAATGATCAAATTTGATCAAAAACACCCACTATACACCTAGCAAACCATCAAAATGACCTTTCAAACGATTTTGTTTGAGCAGATACATAGCGCGTCAAATTTTTGGTCGCTAGACAATTTCTATGTTGCCAACAACTAACTTTCTCTCGCTTATAAATTTATCAATTTCAAATCAAGTTCTTCTTCTCCTCTTTCTCTATTTCATAACATATTTAGGATTTTTGTTATAAAAGTGTAATCCATTTTCAGATATGTTAACCCAATAATAGCTAGTTGGTATTATTGGATCCATTTTTTTTTCCTGGACCTAATTAGCCTGGCGATCTGACTGAAATCACCTGCCTATAATAATCATGCATGCTTAAAAAGTAGAAATCACAAATGGAATGACTTGTGTTTACAAAATTTCCAAACCTTACACGGCTTGAATAATGTCATAGAAAGGGACATCATGCAATTTTTGTTTGATAGAAATGTGACTAAAAACCTAAAATAAATAAATTTCCAACATGTTAAAAGTATTGGAGGATCCAACATAAAGCAAGGGTCTGCACTTGCAACCCTTAACTATTGGGCTTCTAAGTCTAAATTTTCAAATAATTTAGCTACCCTTAGTAAAATTTTACTTCCTTTTAGTCTAGTTTCTAACTCCGCCGCTGATTTAAAGGTAACATTTTTTTACCTTAAATAGGTTAAAACAACAACAACAACAACAACGTATTTGATGTAAAAGAGGTAGAAAAAATAAATTGAAGATTATAGATTATTAAGTAATAATAGAGGAGATAAAGAAATAGATTAAGGTATGGGTTTTAGTTTTCGCAGCGTTAACGTATTGTTACTTCATACCTTCAAAATTCCCAAAGGAAAATTCATATAACCCCATTATTGAACACTAACAGCCCGTTTGTTTGCACCTGATTCGGCGTTTGAATCTAATTTAGCTCCGGACTCGGTCCAAGTCAGATATCAGACTGTTTGTTTTTAATTTTGAGTCAGATTTGACTCGCTACTCGAGTCACACCTAACTCCTGACTTGGACCTATTTAAGTCAGGTAATAAAATATCTCTGATTCAATGGACCAAATCACTGACTCACATATTTTTGAATCGGATAAATCAGATCTGACTCAAAAAACAAACACATTGAGTCAGATCCAAATAAATCAGGTAATTTCAGTTAGATTTAGATAAATCAGATCTGACTTTAAAAAACAAACATAATATAAGTAAAACAGGACATTTGGGTGTTCTCATTTTTCCTTTACGCTTTTAAAATAAATAAATATGTTATTCAAATTAACTTTGGTTAAAGTCTAATTTGTTCCTATTTCATTTTCCAATACGATTAGTACATAAATTGTTTTGGGGTATAATTGTAAATTAATAGATTTAAATTATAAAACCCTATATTATAATGCATTTACATCATGTATATTTTTATTTTGAGTTTTCAACTTTATCCCTACACTTATTTTTATTCTCTTATTTATTTTAGTTCGCTTGAGAAATTTGTCGATGATTCCGGCATGCCTATCGGATGCCAAGGGTAATTTGAAATGTGGATATTTTGAAACCCCACTGTGATAACATATTATGTTGTATGATATCAGAATTTGTAATTCTGTTTTTATTCCTATTTTCTATGATATAACAAAATAGTTATTGAGATATAAGCATAATTTAACTAAAAAACAATTACGGTTTTTGATGCAGATGAGCAGGCTATAGCCTATATGGAGGCTAAAGACCCGAGTGTCGTAATTTAGCTCAAAAAGGGTCCAATTTGATTGGAAACGAGCCAACGATCGTAGAGTCCTCTCATGGTCTTCAGATTTTAGCCAAATTCCATCGTTTAGGGCTTCAAACAGGCGTTTTTGCTATTTTAGGAAAGTTTTTGTTTTCTTAATAACTACTTTGTTAGGAATCCGTTTGGGTCGCCGTTTGCGGCAAATAGTTTTATTTTATGATTACTTTCAGTATTTTAGGTCGACCAAAATTTACCAAAAATAGCAAATTAGGGTTTAAGTCGGTTTAGGGGTTTTTTCATCCTTTCTTGACCAGCAAGTTAGGGTTTTTCCCCAAGTCTATAAATAGAGTCCTCTATGTATTATTTTATACATTGAATTTGATTAATAAGAATTATTATCTTAAACTTGTTCAAGTTTAATCGATTTTTGTTTATAGTCGGGAAACCGAAGTCTAAATAATTATCGTTGTTCATAGTCGATATTCCTAGGAATATTTGAAGTCTGAACAAAACCTCTCTTTTCTTTCTTTTCTTTATTATCCGCTGCATCAGTTGGTATCAGAGCGAAGTCGATTTTAGGGTTGATAAGATGCCACCAAGAGTAGCAATCGGTCACGGTCGAGGTCCAGAAGGTTTCCTTCCATGGAGATCTAGAGAAGAATTCTTTGAAGATGTGCAAGGTTTGCTGGGTCGGTTTAACCTTCATAAGGAAGAAGAAGATGATAACGCTAACCCTTTTGCTAGAGGGCATCGCGAAGGTAGAATAAATCAACGAGAGGATTTTGATCGCTGGAAGGCAGGAATAAAAGTAGAGATCCCAGAATTTTATGGTGGTTTGGAACCGGAAGAGTTTCTCTCCTGGTTGAATACAGTTGAGGAAGTATTGGAATTCCAATAAGTACCAGATAACAAACGAGTTTCGTTGGTAGCGACTATGTTTCGTGGGAGGGCTAATTCGTGGTGGCAACAACACAAGCTACTACGCAGTCGCAAAGGAAAACAAAAGTTAGTATCATGGGAGAAGTTAAAGAAACACATGAGAACGGAGTTTTTACCACATAACTACATTGGATTGATGTACCAGTAGCTGCAAAACCTACGCAAGGGAGTACGTTCTATAGACGACTACACCAAGGAGTTTTAGCGACTCCTTTCTCTTAACGACTTGTCAGAGTCAGATGAGCAAAAAGTCGCTCGCTATATAGGTGGTCTCCCTCAACAATATCAGGATACACTCAATATGTTTGATTGCTGCTCTATTTCGAATACACATCATAGAGCAAGGCATATAGAGAAACAAGTAGGGCGTATAAGCCTAAATTGGGGTATCAATGTGGCAGCATCTCCAGCAAGTAACCGTAGTACTTCAACACCTAGTACTGCTAGTAAACCTAATTCTTCGTCAACACCAAATAAAACCCCAGTTACCACTTTTGGAGGTAGGTGTAATAAGTGCGGAGAATATGGGCACAAAGCCAGTGACTGTCAAAAAACAGAACGAGCGAACAAGGTATTTTTCACTGAAAACGACCGTGAAGAAGATGGCTGGGTAACCGATTACAAAGAGGATCAGGAGGATGATTCTGACCCTGTCGATGAAGTAGTTGCTGGAGATAAAAGAGTGAACTTTGTAGTCCGAAGAAGTTGTCTCACTCCACGAAAAGATGAGGGCGACAGCTGGTTGCGTAACAATATATTCCAGTCGACGTGTACGATCGAAGGAAAAGTTTGTCGTCTAGTTATTGATCCTGGAAGTTGCGAGAATATTGTTGATGAAGAGGTCGTGAAACGATTCAAGCTGGAAACCAAGGCACATCCACATCCATACAAGCTTTCTTGGCTTAAGAAAGGGAATGAGGTAAAAGTAAACAAATGTTGCTTGATTTCTTTTTCAATTGATAACAAATATAAAGATAAAGTATGGTGTGACGTTACTAGTATAGATGCTTGTCACTTGTTGTTGGGTCGTCCATGGGAGTTTGACAGGAAAAGTAGTCATGACGGGTATAAGAATACCTACAGTTTTTTATGGAACGACGTACGTATAATACTTGTACCCAGTAAAGAGAGCGCACCTACACCAACTACTGGAGAAGTTACCAATCTCTTGTCGTTTAAGCAGTTTGAAGATGAGGTAGGAGACGCAGGTGAATTCTATGTGTTGATTGGCAAAGAAGAACAACATGATGAAAGTATTATTCCAATTGCAGCTCAACCTTTAATTAAGGAATTTATGGATGTTTTTCCTAACGAGTTGCCGGACGAGCTACCACCTCTCCGGAATATACACCATCGTATTGATCTCGTTCCTGGATCAAGCTTGCCAAATAAAGCGCATTACAGAATAAGTCCTAAGGAGCATTAAGAACTTCGTCGTCAGGTGGAAGATTTGCTACATAAAGGATTGATCCGACAGAGTCTAAGTCCTTGTGCAGTACTAGCCTTGCTGATTCCAAAGAAAGATGGAACGTGGAGAATGTGTGTTGACAGTCGAGCCATCAACAAAATCACATTCAAATACTGTTTTCCATTTCCAAGGTTGGATGACTTGTTAGATCAGTTGTGTGGAGCAAAGGTGTTTAACAAACTCGACTTGAAGAGTGGGTACCATCAGATCAGAATTCGTGAAGGTGATGAGTGGAAGACTGTTTTTAAAACTCGAGAAGGATTATATGAGTGGCTGGTTATGCCATTCGGGTTGACTAATGCGCCAAGTACATTCATGTGTATCATGAATCAAGTACTCAGACCCTTTATTGGTACTTTTGTGGTTGTTTATTTCGATGATATTCTTCTATATAGTGCTAACATGGACTTGCATGTTCAACATCTTCGAGAAGTTCTCTCAGTTCTACGCAGGGAGAAATTATTTGCGGCCATCAAAAAGTGTTCATTCATGACAGATCGAGTTTTATTTCTCGGTTACGTCGTCACCAAGGATGGAATCAAGGTAGATGAGTCCAAGGTTGAAGCTGTGAGAAACTGGACTACACCTACTACATTACACGAGGTAAGGAGTTTTCATGGTTTCGCTTCTTTCTACCGGCGTTTTATTCCCCACTTCACCACCATCATGGCACCCATTACTGAATGCATGAAAGGAGGAAAGTTTTCATGGTCTGAGGAAGCTGACGAATCCTTTGAAGCTGTCAAGATGAAGCTGATAACTGCACCATTATTGGTGTTACCTGATTTCAGTAAGCCGTTTGAACTACACTGTGATGCATCGAAGGTGGGAATTGGAGCTGTTTTAAGTCAGGAAGGACGACCTGTAGCGTATTTCAGTGAGAAGTTGAATGGTGCTAAGCTCAACTATAGTACTTATAATGTGGAGTTTTATGTTATAGTTCAATCCTTGAAGCATTGGCGTCACTATCTAATTCATAACGAGTTCATTATGTTTTCTGATCATGATTCCTTGAAGCACATCAACAGTCAAGAGAGGCTTTCTTCTAGACATGGTAAGTGGGATGGTTATTTGCAAAAGTTCACTTTTGTACTGAAGCACAAAGCTGGGTCGCAGAATCAAGTTGCTGATGCCTTAAGCCGAAGGAGTATGATACTCAACACCATGCGAACTGAGGTAATAGATTTTGATTCATATTCTGACCATATTCTAACCGATCCGAACTTTGCGGAGATTGTGGATGATATCAGTTCAGGCAAACACAGTGATTACCTTATGCATGAAGGATTTCTCTTCAAAGGTAACCAATTGTGTATTCCTGATTCTAGTCTCCGTTTGAAGATTATTAAGGAGTTACATGACGAGGGGCACATGGGAAGGGATAAGACTTTCCAACTTGTTTCGAAGTCGTATTACTGGCCAACAATGAGACGTGAAGTTGCTAAATTCGTGGATAAATGTCGAATCTGTCAAGTTTCAAAAAGAAAAGCAACTAATGCAGGATTGTACATGCCATTGAAAGTTCCAAGTCAACCCTGGGAAGATTTGAGCATAGATTTTGTACTGGGTTTACCTCGAACTCAGAGGGGACATGATTCAGTATTTGTAGTTGTTGACCGTTTTTCAAAAATGTCCCATTTTATTGCTTGCAAGAAGACTACTAATGCACTGAAGGTAGCTGAATTGTTCTTCCGGGAAGTGTATCCTCTACATGGATTGCCATGTTCAATTGTTAGTGACCGAGACACAAGATTCCTTAGTTATTTCTGGAAGACCTTGTGGAAATTAGTTAATATAAGGCTTAACTTCAGTAGTGCGTATCATCCTCAAAGTGATGGACAAACAGAAGTTGTGAATCGTTCGTTGGGTGATATACTACGGTGTATGGTTGGAGACAATCCGAAAAGTTGGGATCAGAAATTTTGCCAAGCTGAATTTGCATTTAATCATTCAGTAAACCGTAGTCTGGGCATGAGTCCGTTCGAGGTTGTTTATGGCTACAATCCACGAGCACCAGTAGATTTAGCACCTGTTCCTGATCTGAAGAGAATTGAAGTTCGTGCCGAAGAACGTATCCAACAGTTGCAACAGGTTCACAAGTTGGCTGAAGAACAGTTGTTTCGAAGCTAATGAGAGGTATAAGGAGGCGATAGATAAAAAACGCAGAGTTGTGGATTTTATAGTAGGAGATTTTGTGTGGGCAATATTGACAAAAGATCGTTTTCCAGTTGGCGAGTATAACAAACTGAAAGCGCAAGATTGGTCCTTTGGAAATTGTCGCGAAGATTAATCCTAATGCCTACAAGTTAAAGCTTCCAAGTCACATCCGGACTTCTAATGTTTTTAACGTCAAACACTTGGTGCCGTATAATGGTGATAATTCTGATGATGACCAAGAAATTCGAGGGCGAATTTCTCTTAACACCGGGAGAATGATGCAGATGAGCAGGTTATAGCCTATATGGAGGCTAAAGACCCGAGTGTCGTAATTTAGCTCAAAAAGGGTCCAATTTGATTGGAAACGGGACAACGATCGTGACATGAGAGGACAAAAGAGGACTTTGTCCTCTCATGGTCCTCAGATTTTAGCCAAATTCCATCATTTAGGGCTTCAAACAGGCGTTTTTGCTATTTTAGGAAAGTTTTTGTTTTCTTAATAACTACTTCGTTAGGAATCCGTTTGGGTCGCCGTTTGCGGCAAATAGTTTTATTTTATGATTACTTTCAGTATTTTAGGTCGACCAAAATTTACCAAAAATAGCAAATTAGGGTTTAAGTCGGTTTATGAATTTTTTCATCCTTTCTTGACCAGCAAGTTAGGGTTTTTCCCCAAGTCTATAAATAGAGCCCTCTATGTATTATTTTATACAGTTGGATTTGATTAATAAGAATTATTTTCTTAAACTTGTTCAAGTTTAATCGATTTTTGTTTATAGTCGGGAAACCGAAGTCTAAATAATTATCGTTGTAGGAATATTTGAAGTCTGAACAAAACCTTTCTTATCTCTCTTTTCTTTATTATCCGCTGCATCAGTTTTAGTCGTCAATTTTTTCACCTTTGCAGACGCATCACGCTGGCCCTGCAATCTAGTTAAGAAAAAAATATTACATGATCAACTGTTGGAATTTTTATTTTATTTTTAAAAAATACTTTTTACTAATTTTTTTAAACAAAAACAACAAATAAACCCATTTTAGACGATTGACATTTAGAGCATTCAAAGTAGGCAATGTAAAACCATGAAATGCCAAAGACATTATTTATGCTAAACTGAGATACTAATATAATACTATGATATAGTAATTCCTTTATTTGATCAAGAGGAATTTTTAAATTAGGCATTTTAATTTATCAATCACCAACTAATTTTTCATAGTTTGAAATATCGTCCGGTATCTCAACATCGTTGTTTGTACTATATATAAAAACGATTCGCCTGAATCAATCGTCGGTGGTGTTTTAAAACCCCTCTAATGTTAGATTTATAGGGGTTAGTGAATTTAGATTTATAGGGAATTATAGATATATTTTAAATTTTTTGTTAATCGATAGAGAGTTTTTTAAAATCTCTAAGAGTTTTTGTTATTGGATAGAGATTTTCTAAAAGTCTTTAGCATTCTCTTTTATTGAATATAGATTTGAAAATCACTCATTTAAGGTTTTCAGGGATTTATAGATACTTTTATGTTAAAATATACCATAAAAGGTTTGATAAAAATCTCTCCTAAATAGTTGATACTTTATTCTTTTCTTAAGGATTAAAAATCAAAATAATAATTATCATAATAACAACAATAACCAAATAAGCTACGGTTAAGTTCGTATAAAAAAAAGAAAAACTACTATTATATTCTAAAACCCATAAGATTTATGACAGATTTCAATCCCCCGCGTTTATATGTATCTTGGTTTAATTTGTAGTTGACTTTACAATTTCTATTAGTCATGCATTGACTTATATTTTTCACTTAATTATTTGCACATTTATCTTGTAAAATGATTTTTATATATATGTTTGTTTTAAAAATAAATAAATATTGATGTATGTAATACAAAATTCCTATATATTTTTGTCTCTACGAATTATCGAGAGTCTCCCAAAATCTATGAAGTCACAGAGAGTTTCTCATAATCTCTTGCATAATTTTTTTATCGATATCTCTAAAAATCTTAATTGACTAACTCCCTATTAGAAAGTGTTGGGTGGTGTTTTGATATCTCTAAAAACCTTAATTGACTAACTCCCTATTAGACAGTGTTTAAAATATTGGGTGGTGTTTTAAACTTCTTCGTAGACTTGTTTTAAATTTTCATCCATGCAATGGCATTCGACGAATGTGGTTTAATGCTTAAAATTGTTATGTTTAGCATTTAAGGATAAATTACACATTTTACCATTGTGAATGTATCCTATTTAATAGTTAAAATGGTTAGTATGTAGGTATAAGTGTCACTGTAGTACAAAGGTAAAGTTATTGTGTGGGGATACTAGTGACCAGAGTCTAGTTAGCAATTCGGGATACGAGAAAAGTTTGGAAGAAAAACGTAAGAGTATTATTCGTTTGACATAATGTAAATCCGGTCCACTATTCGGTTAATGATTCGTGATTCGGGAATAATTCAGAACGACATACATATATGTATAATTCGTTTTAGAGATACGAATTCGGCACACAAAATTCAGCATATATTAACCTGTAAAAACATATTTTTACTATAATCTCACCTTAGGTATTATGATTTGATGACTTAAATGAACTATACATAAAATATATGCAATACAATCAGCAAATAACATATGTCGGTGATATATGATTTAGATTGGTGTATGTAAGATTTTAAAAGTCAAAAATATGATAGAAAATGGTAATTTGGTGATGACATGACAAAGTATTATACGAGGTGTATAATTGGGTAATTCGTAAATACACATGTAATTTGTTTTAGGTTTGAAATTCACAAAACAAAATCAAAATTCCAAACATACGGATAATACAGACGGATTCAGAAGATACGTACGGATTCACGAATTATATGTGTATAATCCACGAATTTACTAACCAGTGACCAGAGTTTGAAACTCACAGGCATCGTGGTGACCTGGTGGGGGATTTATTTTATTCTTTTAAAAAGGTCAACATAGTAAGTTTTATATAACACGTGACCGCACAAACGACCTAAAGTGACCCAAAAGTTTTCAAATCAAGAAGAAATTTCAACCTTCTTCTCATCTCTCTGCAACACAAAGACAACTGTTGAACCACATGGTCAGAAGACCAAGTCTGAGATAATTGAAGCCAACTCAATCTGATAACTATGTTAACTCCTAGTCTTTAGGATTTGTTAACAACTTGTTATATTCTGTTATAGGATTTGCTTAGACTTTCTATCCTATGTAAACACTCTCTGCTATATAAGAGAGTTCAAGTTCACATTATAAACAAGATGAAAAACAATGCATCAGAACCATTGTTTTAACTTGGTATCAGAAGTCTAAAAGAACCAAAACCACGTACAAATGGATGCAATCACAACAACAATGCTTCAGCAACTACACATCAACCATATTATCAACATCAAACTCACAGAAACAAACTACCTACTATGGAAAACACAATTCAAACCCTTGTTAAAAGGCTATAACTTATCAGGTTATATTGATGGAAGCTTTAAAAAACCTCCAAAACATCTACCAAATCAAAATGAGGTTAATCCTGAGTTTATAAAATTTGAAGAAAAGGACAACATCCACATGGGTTGGCTCCTTTCATCCTTAACAAAAGGAGTTATGACTGGTGTTGTTGGTCTCAACACATCTCAAGAAGTCTGGGAAGCACTTGAGGAATGGTTTGCTCCAAACAACCAGGCTCATCAGATGCATCTAAAAGGGGAGCTACATAACCTGCGCAAAGGTAATCTGTTTATGCATGAGTATATATCCAAAGCAAAAACCTTATTCAATTCATTAACTGCTTCTGGAGTCACAATAACATAAGAAGATAAGAAACAATCAATCATAAATGGATTGAATCAGGCTTATGATGCAATAGTAACTTCATTAAGTATTATTGACAATTTAAGAACAAAACCTTTTATGCACATCTCCTAACATATGATATGCGTCTGGAACAACAACTTGCAATACCACAGGAGCCCCTTGCTAATGTTGCATCACATAGCAACTCTCGGCTCCAACCAAGGCAACCACAGAGAAGAAGCTTAAGTTCAAATCGTCATGCTCAGACCAACAACTATGCTCCTGGCAGATATGAATCAACATACCAAGGACCGTGTCAGATTTGAAAAAATTCAGGACACACAGCAAAAAAATGCTGGTTCAGATACAAAGAAAACCGTGCACAACAACAAACCAATAAGCAAGAATACATAGCATTGCCTGGAAGAAACACAAAACTGGGTAACAGATACAGGTGTTACTCACCACATAACTGCAAAGATGAATAACCTTCACATTCAACATGAATATGATGGCACTAAAGAAGTTCATGTGGGCAATGGTAATGCTTTACCCATCTCAAACATTGGTAAAGGTTTCTTCACTCATAACAATAGGGAATTTTACCTTAATAATATACTTCATGCCCCTTCTATAAAAGCTAATGTACTGTCAGTGTCAAAATTTTATGCTGACAATCATGTGTGCTTTGTTTTTCACTCAACTCACTTTATGGTAAAAGACCTTGTAATACCCCGATTCGGAATATAAGTAGTGGTTTGTCCTTTCCTAACACCGAGGCCTTTTCAGCACAACTGGCTCAGAGTTGGCAAAAAGCTCTGCAGTTAAGCGTGCTCGGGCGGGAGTAATCCAGGGATGGGTGACCTCCTGGGAAGCTGCTGCTGGATAACCGCAGCGGTGCCCGTTGAAAACCCCACACTGCCGGATAACCGCAGTGGCTAAGTGGGGATAATATCGGTGGAAGGTCGGGTCATTACAGACCTGCACACCGGGAGAATTCTTCTTCAAGTCAAGAATAGGAATGGACTCTTTGTGCTCAAGGATATTCAAGACATCCAACAATCAGAACCAACTGCATACCTTTCTGCATCAGTTCCCATCTGGCACCAGCGCCTAGGACATCCAATGTTGCGCACATTCTCTCGGGTCATCAAGAATTACTCACTACCTATCACCAATAAAGCATTTAGATTTTTTCAGTCATGTCATGTTAGCAAAAGTTGCAAACTTCCTTTCACTGTTAGCAGTACAATAATAGACAATCCTTTAAGTTTAATTATTTCTGATCTCTGGGTCTCTCCAACTTTGTCTAGAAATGTATATAAATACTATCTTCCATTGATGGATGCGTACTCTCATTATACCTGGTTTTACCCATTGGTAAGAAAATATGATGCATTGCAAGTCTTCGTCCAGTTCAAACTACAAATAGAAAACCAACTAAACAGAACTATCAAAGTATTTCAATCAGACAATGGTGGAGAATACAAAAAGTTCACAAACTTCTTGAATAGATCAGGTGTCATTCATAGATTTTCATGTCCACACACTTCATCTCAAAATGGCTTAGCTGAACGTAGGATTAGACATATTACTGAGTTACGGCTAGCTCTACTATTTCATGCATCCATGCCAACATCTTACTGGTCTGATGCTTTTACAATTGCTTGTTACCTAATCAACAGATGTCCAGCTTCTCAAACTCAGATTAAAACACCACTAGAACTATTGTTTCACAAGACACCTGACTTCTCCTTCCTAAAGGTATGTGGCTGCCTTTGCTACCCAAGTCTCAGGTCCAACAATTCCAACAAGCTGCAGCCAAGATCTATTCCATGTGTCTCCATTGGCTATAATGGGTCACATAAAGGCTACTTGTGCTTACATTTACCCACAAAGAGACTGTACATATCCAGGCATGTCATTTTGAAGAGACTTCATTCCCTTTCGAAGCCAAGAAGGAGGTTCAAATTGTGCAACAACTACCACAGGTAAGCCCAACTACAAAAACTTTCACTTCTCCTCTATTTACAGATACACTAAGACCTATCCAAACACATGGGTCACAGCAACTGTCTGTAAATCAGCCTATTTTGTCTCCAACAACATCAACTGGTCCTAATCACACACCTACAACAACAACAATTCCGCAGCAGTCCGAGCCCAGTGATTCAACACCAACAGTAACCCAACAAGTTGTACCTGTACACCCCATGGTGACAAGAGCCAAAACAGGTATCTCAAAACCCATCAGTAAACTCTGTCTGAATGTTACAAAGCACCCTCTTCAAACATTAGATTATATGGCACCAACATATTACAACAAGGCCAGTCAGGATCCTTCATAGCGTCACTCAATGGATGATGAATACAATGCTCACATCCATAATGGCACTTAGTCCTTAGTTCCTTATAAACATGATGTGAATATCATTGGATCAAAATGGGTTTTTTCGGGTTAAACAAAATTCTGATGGATCGGTTGCCAAATACAAATCCAGGTTAGTTGCTAAGGGATTTCACCAGCGGGAAGGTGTGGACTATGGTGAAACCTTCAGCCCAGTTGTGAAACCTTGTACTATCAGGTTAGTTCTTGTTGTTGCAGTTATGAAGAAATGGCATATGAGACAGCTAGATGTGCAAAACACATTTTTGCATGGTGAACTTGAAGAAGAAGTGTATATGCAGCAACTGGCTGGATATGTGGATCATAACTGCCCAAAACATGTTTGTAGGCTACACAAAGCCTTGTATGGGCTAAGGCAGGCACCCAGAGTATGGTTTGGTCGACTCAGTCGATATTTGATATCACAGGGATTCAAAGGATCAATATCTAATAGTTCCTTATTTGTGAAACAAACTAAAACAGAAATTATTTATGTACTTATCTATGTGGATGACATAATCATTACAGGTTCTGATACATCTCTTATCAACAAGTTAATATCTGACCTTGGTGAAGCTTTTGCAGTAAAAGATATGGGGTTCTTATCTTACTTCTTGGGTTTAGAAGTTGTGCATCAGGGAAGTTCAATCATCCTAATCCAACAAAAGTACACGACAAACTTGTTGCAGCGCATAAAAATTGATGGCTCTAAACCAGTTACAACTCCATCAGTTGCCCAGTTGAAACTCCAGAAGCAAGGCTCTACAAAGTTCCATGATCCTTCTCTATATCGCAGTATGGTGGGAGCATTGCAATACCTGCATCTTACCCGGCCATACATATCCGTTGCAGTGAACAAAGCATGTTAGTACATGAAAGATCCTTATGTTGAACATTGGGAACTACTCAAGAGAATTTTACGATATCTGAAGCACACTGTCAACTATGGTTTACATATCATACCATCATCATGCTTCAATATTCAGGCGTACTCAGATGCTGATTGGGCAGGAAATTTAGATGATAGGCATTTTACCAGTGGCTACTGTATCTACTTTGGTGGAAATCTTATTTCATGGAGTGCAAGAAAACAAAAGACGATCTCTAAATCCAGTACAAAGGCAGAGTATAGAGGGTTGGCTATCGCCACTTCAGAAATTATTTGGGTACAATCATTGCTAAAAGATTTTTGCATACCTACATCTCCATCTGTTCTCTGGTGTGACAATCTGGGTGCCACATACCTAACTGCTAATCCAGTCTTCCATGCTCGGACAAAGCACATCGAAATTGACTATCGCTTTGTACGTGAAAGAGTTGCTGCGAAGGAACTTCAAGTTAGATTCATATCATCAAAGGACCAAGTAGCTGATATTTCCACTAAAGGACTGCCATCACAGAGATTCTAATACTTAAGAAGCAAGTTGAATATTCGCCAGCTACCCTTCGACTTGAGGGGAAGTGTTGAACCACATGGTCAGAAGATCAAGTCTGAGATAACTGAAGCCATCTCAATATGATAACTATGCCAACTCCTAGTCTTTAGGATTTGTTAACAACTTGTTATATTCTGTTATAGCATTTGCTTAGAATTTCTATCCTATGTAAACACTCTCTGATATATAAGAGAGTTCAAGTTCACGTTAATAGACAAGCTGAAAAACAATAAAGCATCAGAACCATTGTCTTAACTACAACAATGGATTTTCTCCAACTCAACTCAAAACCCTTCAAAATTCTAACCCCCTCCAAATACACTTCGTCTCCTTCTTCTTCTTATACTCCAAAATGGGGTAAAATCCAGTGTTCTGCAACTTCCAACACAAAAAAAAAGTTATAATATTACTCTGCTTCCTGGTGATGGCATTCGTCCTGAAGTTGTCTCTGTTGCAAAACAAGTTATTAACTTAACAGCCTCTCTTGAAGGTAAAAACTTGAAATTTAGGGTTTTGTACTGTTTATTAATAAGATTTTTTTAGGGGTTTTGCATTTAGGATTTGTATTCCAATTTTGTTAATATTTTGATTGCTTAGGTATTGAAAAATTCAAGTATCAAGAGAAGAGATGCCTGTTGGTGGAGATGCATTGGATTTAACTTGTGTTCCATTACTTGAGGAAACCTTTTTCAGTTGCCAAACAACCCGATGCAATTCTTAATGGAGATATTGGAGGGTACAAATGGGATGCAAATGAGAAACATTTGAAGCCGCAAACTTAGGGAAGGTCTTGGAGTATTTGCCAATTTGAGACCAACGGTAACAAATTTACCCATTTAGTTGACTAGAGTTGAATTTTAACACCCTAAGAATAGCCGTCTGTAAGAAACACCAATTGAATTAGATATAATATATTGTTTTAGCAATGTTGATGTAAGATTATTATGAAATTGTAATATTTTTTTCTTGTTCTTTGTTACTAGTTTGTTGATTCCGCTTATAAAGAGAAGTTGCTTAGGGGTTGACCCAATGGTTGTAAGGGAGCTTACGACTTACCGGAGGTTAGGTTTCATATTCTTTGCCTTGATAGAGCGAGAAATAAGTAATATTATTTTCGTACTTGCTGGTTTTGTACTTGATATTCTATCTTTTAATTATAATTTTAGGTATTTATTTTGGAAAGTCAAGAGGTTTTGGTAATGAAAATGGATTTTCCTCTCATCTAATTTGGTGCTTTCATTTTTCTTTCCAGTGATACCATCTTTTCCAGTAAAACCAAACTTTTCTCATCACTAACTTGAAACTAACAAAATACAGAGCCTCAGGCAACCATCCAAAGTTTAACATCAAATATTTCAGACGGTAATTCCAAAAAAGATTGTTCATCACAGGCAAAATTTGTACAAAATTATGTAAAAAGAGAAAGAATGTAATCACACAAAACGGCTCAGTAAATAAAGGGATTTATGAAATCAGTGAACAGATTCCTATCATGAATGTTAAATATGGAATTCGTTTAGGTCAAATCATAGCATTGATGATCATCACCAACTTATGGCTACCATCAACATAGCTCGAACCAAAATCACAAACAAATAGCAAATAAATTTACATATAAATAGATCAAAATTTTTACTAACAGAACAAATCAGATCAGATAAACATGATTGTTATTAACAAGATCTAACACTAACTAAGTCATAGATAAGAATGAAGAACAAGAGATTTAATAAGAGCTATAGGGTTTTGAAGATGGGAGGAAAAGGGGAAGCTTGATCGACGTTCACAGTGAAAGAGGAGAACTCATAGAAGTTGGGATTTTAGCAAATACCTTGTGTATCTTCTGGTTACGTTTTTGTTATTTTTTCATTCATTGATTCACACTTTACGTTTAAATGCTTGACCCGTGTGAGAAATTTAAATCAGATAGATCGTATTGCTTCTATAATTGTTTTATTTACCTTTTTTTTTCTGCAGGGACCGAGACTGTATAAAGTTATCCACGGTTCCGCTCCTGATATTGCTTGACAGGTAAAGATTAAAAGACAATAGATTCTTTCACTCTCTTAATTTAGAAAGCTTCAATGCAGTGCAACAATAACTGATATTTTTGCAAGCTAATGCTTGTTAACTAGTCTATTACATACCCCAGCGTACCAAACCAAGTTCACAGACTTGATTCAGTTGACTAAAGAAAAAAAAAAGTACAAACAATTAATCGGTGATACTTTTCAGCGCATTATTTTTTCTAAAAGATATATCAATAATTTGATGCAGGTTTTATCGTAAGAAATATTTGACCCATGTCAGAAAGGTTTTTTAGTACCCTTGGACCTTACTCTGACATTATCGTTTCATATCATATGTCAGAAAACCGGTACAGTTAAGTGATTCTAGTATGTTTAATATCGTGAAAGCTCCTTGTATGTAATTGTGATTTTACAAAATGGCCTATTGGGACACTTTCATGCACTCCAATTATTCATCATACTACACCTCATTGGCTTGGAAGTATAGGAATGCTGATAATAATCAATACAAGTTTATATGTTATTGCTGTATTAGATTCAGGAAATGTCAAAAATTGGAAAACCGATCACTGTTAGTTGTATAAGGTTGTGAGTGCCTGTGTTTTAATGATTATTTACACTAGATCTAGAGTTTGAAACATATAGCGACTGAAGAAATAGATTCCACAAAGAATAAAGTGTTGATGCTAATGTTAATCGTAGAATCAACTAGCAGGTTAGTAGAAGAAACAACATATTTGGGGTATCTGGCGAATTCAGGATCCTGGTCGCAGCAGCCACACAAGTCATTGTAACAATACATAATCTGTAATGAAAGCCTATACCAGGCTCTCAATCATTGCTACAAACGTATCATTCCATATTATGTTAGTGCAACCACGCAGTTAAGTTGTGAATCTATTAGGTATAAATCTTGGGGGAGCATAATGATATCCTTGGGTACACTTAAAATTAAGACAATTTGTAATGGTAAGTAAAAGAACTAGTGTTACTACATTGTTTGCCATAGGTTCCCTTCCAACCTCAACTCCCTTTCACTTCTATTCCTTTCCTGAAATGTCCTTAAATACAAGAAATTTTTTGAATGCTTTCTTGATGGCTTACCAGATTTCCCTAACTGTCGGCAAGATGAACAAAAAACTGAATGATCTTTTTTTCATGTAGCTTAATAAAAATTGGCTCTATTTCTGAATATGTACCACACAAAAAACAGTCTTCTTGAATTCTTCGCAAACTAACAGTACATATATATACCATTTCCAAACTCTAACCTTACAAGTTCTCTAAGTTGTGACCTTGAACAGAGAGGAAAGCAGGAAAACAAAACATATGTTACATACTCGAAGTTGTTAAACTATTTCTTTACCTTTTTTTTTATGACACTCGTAGTTGTTAGCTAACTTCTACCAGTACAAGAATTTCACAACAATGTAGACAACAATAAGCTGGAGAGGTGAGGAACCTCAAAACATAAATACACAAAAAAGATTTATCGGAAAGAAATTCCAAATAAAGAATCGGTTGCAGTTATAATGCCTTTTTTCCTTACTGCCACCTTTTGGAGGAGGAAGAGGTGGTGAGCTTTGCCGAAGAGCTACTGCCAATAGCTGCTTTTTTCGCACCTGAGGTGAGAATCAATGCAAAATCAAACAGAACTCAAAGAACATGGTAAAGTAGAATAGTATCCCTTGAATTCATTAAATCCTTATGTTATTTAATTTGGCCCTGTAATTCTGACACTCTATCCAACACTAATGAGGTTAGTTTTTGATGCAAGAGACCTCATAAATAGATGGTATTGAAGTTTGACAAGCAGAGGAGACTGACTTTTTATCTGTTGGAGTAAATCAGTAGAGCTGTATTCCATCTAGATACTTAAAAGTTCTTCAGGATACCCACATGAAATGGGGATTTTAAAACTCGTATTATTAATGAACTTCATGTGTAAGGCATGCTCATGACTGCCAGTCCTAAGCAAGAAGATCAAGTACTTGTAAATGTAAGAATATACATACTTGTCGGGGCCTTAACAGTTTCCTTTGTAGTTGTTGGTCGGACAGGTGCTGAAACTGCTGTTTGAAGCCTGCTTGCTGATGGTGGTCGGGGAATTTTCGTTGGTGCTTTAGCCCTGAAAAACAGCTTTCAAATTAGAAAAAGGATATTCAACTATACAAGTAGGTTTGGTGATCTGTTCGTAGTAGCATAGTAAGAAAAAAATATGTATGGTACTCCTAAAACCCCAGAGATTAAGAAAGATTATACTCACTTTTCTGTGGCTGTAGTCTCTGCAGGTTTTACAGTTTCAGGAAAAAGGGTTAACTCGACTATGCTACTTATTGAGCCATCAGTTTCAGTTCCCATAGAAAGGACGCCATCAGAAATATCACTCAGTCTTTCCTCAGATTCCACATCACCAAACCCTAAGAGGTCACCATCCGCAGAAAAATCTTCAACGCCATTCACTACAGCAAGTTTAGACTGCCGGAGAAACTCCTTATGGTGCTTGAAATCATCCAGTGATTGCTGAGAACCAGTTTCGGAATGCTTATCACTGTATTCCGAGCAATTATCTTGATCAGACACTGCTTTTTCAACTAGACCAGCTTTCGGAAATCTCCGACTTCCCTGTGCACTAAGAGAATGCCTCCTTGGGGAGGCTGATCCGTGTCTCAACGAGTTTAAGCCGCGCTTTTCACCATTGGTACCAGACAAGATTCTGGAATCTTTAAGTGATTGCAATCGTTCAATCTCATCATCTTTCTTTGCTACTATCTCTTTAAGTGATGAGACCTGGAGTATCAAAAGTTAAGAAATTAAAACCAGATAGGTTGATATAGTAAACAGTAAAAAGGCTGGTAGACAAGATTGTGACAATATCATTTTATGCATGGTGATATTAAGAAATATACTATCGCTATAAAAGCTTCTTGCTCGCAAAATGACTAAACAAGATATACCTGATCCATTAATTCTCTAACTTCTCTTCCCTCTTTGTTACTCTTTGCAGCACCCAACTCAACCCCGGAGACCCTTTCGGCAAACTTCAAGGTACTCAGAGACTCAGAATATGAATCAGCATCAGGGTTAAGCTGTACAAACATGAGAGTCTTTGCCTGACCACCTAGAGAGCTCTGAAGCACTTGAGTTAGTTTACTATTCCTGTAAGGTACGTGACCATTCTTCTGAGATAGAGCAAAGATAACGTCGCCAAGAGCAGAAAGTGATTTGTTTATATATTGTGCTTCCCTGAGTCTATCTCCGGTTACCTCCGAGCGATCAACTCTTTCACTTCCAGCAAGATCCACTAAATGAAGACTACCACGCAAAGTAGCCTCTGTCTCCAAGTCCGTACCACGTACGTGAACCGTAAGAACACTATAGACACATAAAAATTGTAAGACTCCACAGCCAACGATATGATGAAAATGCAAGAATATGTACAAGTAATGAAAAACATGCCTGTGTGATCTACTACTTCTTTCATTAAGAGCAGTGGAACCTACAGCTCGGTTTGCTAACCCAATTTGCATCAACTCAAGGACATCAGACGTAGAGTTAACAGGGTGCATGCTAGCGTCAGGGACAGCTAACCCATTGGGCTGTGAACTGGTCCAAATTCCAAGTGTGTGCTCATTAAGGAAACAAGTTAACAATATAATAAAAATTTGAGAAATCTATCTGCAATATTTATACACAATATATGAAGGATATCTTTTCTGAGAACCTCCCGTTTGGAGCAAATCACGGACTTGTTCATTATAAATTTCAACCATTTGAACACCAACTTCATATAAGAAAGAGCTTCTTCTACTTTGGGATATTTGGAAAAGATCATTCAGTGCACGGTAATTGACACCCCAGTCCTTCCGGGAGGATGCATCAGGCCCAGTCTGTGAGAACGAAATTCACCACTCAGATACGCTATAAATCAATGATATCGAGAGTAATCTTGAACGTGGAACATTAGAGAAAAGTTCATATACCATTGTGTATGTCTTCCCTGACCCAGTTTGACCATAGGCAAAGATGCATACATTGTAACCATCAAGTACTGATCGTATTAACGGTTGTGTGTCTAAAAATACTTCCTCTGTTAATAATGGACAAGTATAAGTCAATCTCAGATAAAATTACCACATTAACCAAGTTATAAAAATATAAGGATCCACATCTTTGACCAACAGAAGAACATGCTATTTTGTCTCCTTTCCCCATTTACAAACCCTTGGCTCCCCAATTACAAACCCAATAACAGGTTTGTTAAATGGAGGCGCAGAAAAAATAGCTAAACTAACAGAACAGCGAAAACTCATATGTCATCACTCTCACCGTTAACAAACATGTAAATAAAAACATCAATTTGAACCTTAATTATTTCAAAATATGATCTAATTCATATTTCAGATATGATGATCTAATTCATATTTCATATATCAAATCACCCCAAATGTGATGTGAAATTGGTAAGGAAATTAAAATGTGATTTAGGAAAAGTTCATTACCTTGAGTAGTTTGTTGACCATAAACCTTATTGAACTTGAAGGAGCGATGACTATCTTTCCCCTGTTTGGAAGGATTTGCAACAACCAACTCTCCATTTTCACCAATGTATTCTATGGTTGTCTGCTTTTTGTTCTGTCCAGATAAAAAGGGCCGTACCCGACAATACACTCGAATATTTCCTGTCAAAGAAAAACCATGAATAAGCAAAACACACCAAAAATTAAGTCATACAAATTAAAACTTTCTAAGTTAAGCATTGGCACCTTTTAAGTCTTGAACCTCATTGTACAGCCTTCGGTTTTCTGTAAGAACCATGTGATAATTTTCAGCCGCATCTGCTAATCCTTTAAGCTTTGTCCCTGCAACACGGGCAAGATAGTAACAGATGAGGATAGTGTACATGATTGCAAGATCGTGAATCATATAATAACTAGTTCCAAATTTCCTACCCAAGCGACCAAATTCCTCTGCATAATTCCTTTGTACATTGATAACTTCTTGCTTAATGGACTCAGAAGTCTGCCTTAGTTCCTAAAGAATTCAAAAGCTTGAATGAGGTACCAAACTTCAATAATCACAGTGCAAAAGCTGAGAAATGATAGATTAGGATTTACCTGAAGAGCTTGGAACTGGAAATCCATGAAACTCTGGTATTTTTGTTCTTTCTTGTTCCACTTCTGAGATTTGGATTCAGAAAATGCCTTGAGTTCCGTCTCCTTATTTTTAGACTCAGCCAAAAGGGACTCAAGTTTATTCAACTTCTGATCGAACTCAGCTTGAGTTTCTTTCGCCTGTTCTTCCAATTGTAGGGAACTTTGTTCATAGTTCTTCTTGGTTATTTCCAATTCTTGTCTCAGAGTTGAAATCTCAACCTCAGTCTGATCCTTCTCTTTCATTAATCTAACCACATCCTGCTCTTCTTGTTTCTTCCGCTCTTCCATTTTGGTTTTCTCAATCTGCAATAACGGGATAACTTATTTCACTAGTCTGTTAGGAAATACTTCAACAACAATACTTATGTATCATACTTAAGAAAATAAGAGTAATGGCGAAGTGGACCTTTAACTGCTGAAGCCGGTTCATAGCAATCTGCAATGAAACAAATAATGCAAACAATTGTAAAGGAATGTGAGATATAATAATATAACTGATAAACTTCTGAATCTAAATACAAGACTCAGGCTTCGGTAATTACCTGGGTCTCTTCACTAGTTCCAGTTGCAAGGGTTTCAAGTACTCTAATTCTAGATTGATACTTTTCTTCGCGAGACTTGTACAGATTGTTTTGCTGCAGGTCAACATCACGAATTTTTTATTTTAAACAGCAATGAAATCATTCTGATATGAGGAAACAAATAAGTTTGTAAGAAAGTATATTACCCTTCTAACGTGGTCTGCTTGAGTTGCAATTCGTCGCTCAATTTCTTGCATAACTTTTTTCAAAAGGATTGATACACGCTGGGCAAAAAACAAATGCCTCACGTTAAGGATTTTGTAAAAACACCTGTGTTTCGATAAGAAAAGGGAAAAACTTATTAACTAGTGCATGTTTTACTAAAACATTAAAGTATCTTCTCACTGGCATACTTGAGGTATTTCCCCATTTTTCTTTTCAATGCACTCGTCTAAGATTCCACGAATGACACTCAAAAGTGATTGAGTTGGGGCATTCTGCAATGAAGACACTAAAAGAAATTAGGAACTCATTCAATAGCTCTCAAACATAAATGAAACTAAGAAACATATGAAACACCTAATCACATGAAATGAGATGAGATATTTACATCCAAACTATTTGATTTCATCATTTCAGATATCTTAGATTCAGGAAGATCAGCATAACGTCCTTCTTTCAACTGAAACACCTCATGAAACTTATGTCCAACATGATGTATCAATGCAGCTGACGGTTCTATAGAAGACAAGGTCGAACAATGAGCGCAGATTATTTCTGAATACACAAACATACCCTAGGGCCTAGTTACATAAAAACTCCGATGCTGCCATGAAATTTCTTCAGACACAAATCTACAACCAAATACCTGATGCGACATGACTTCGCAAAACACGTTTGAATTTCGAGTCTTGTACATTCTTCGGTCTCTCATCTGTAGACCTCAAAGAACTATGGTTTGGTGGAGAAAAATCCAGTGAACCATCAAATTCTGCTCCTGATAAGCTCCAGCTCCTCCTTCCATTGTTTAAGGGACTTCTAATCGAAGATGAACGTGTGACTTCTCCAGGGATTAAACCAAATGTTTCCTTAACTGCCCAGAGACAGTCCAAAACTGGTTTCATAGATCCCTGCATTTAACCATGAGAACGAGAAAGAGCAGAGAGTGAGATAATAGATGTTAAAATTTTAGGCTGAGAGCAAAGATAAATAAGCAAATTCAGGGAAATGAAACTGTATCAGTTATCTGACTTGGTAATGTCTGAACATATACTAACGTAAAACTGTAAGATAGATGAACAAGCTGTGTATGTTGAATGCACAAACAAACAAGGATTTTCACTGTCCATGAGAGGCGAGTCTTACGTTGTTACTGACACAAAATTGAAGATACTTGACAGATTTATCCATTGAAGGATAAGAATACACTGGGGTACAAAAAGTTTAGTTCAGAAAACAGCAGGAGTACCTGTTCTAGGTCTTGCAACTCAAACTTGGGCAATTCCATTTCATGCATAGCCTCCAGAAACCTTGAAACACTCTCCAAATGCGACTCGGAAGAGAAGTTTGAATTATCAACCTAACGTGTACAATACATAAACGTGAGAATTTCATCTACTGCAACAAACTTACATCTCAATTTCTTATACAACAATCCAAAAGAACTATAATTTGGACGAGACTAACCTCATCAACAGATCCAGGACTCAGCCTGTTCAAAATGCTACCAAAAACAGCCCCATTAATCAGACATTTTCGGAGGTCCTCTTCAGAAGCTTCCAATGGGAGCCTTGAATCAGGGACCATATCATCTAACCACTCCACTAGTTCCACTAGTCGCTTATCTGAGTAAGAAATCACTATTTTAATGTGTAAAAGTTCAAAGAAAAGAATGATATAGCTTAAGTAGTTTCGCTTACCTGCATTGGTTCTCATTGTTGGATCCCCATTAACAACATCTACATATCTGGATTCAGAATTCATTAATACTATCTTTGGAAGGGGCAGCTATCGTTTATTAACAAATTAGGAAAATAACTGTGCTGCAGACAATATCAAGGCCCTTTATACAAGACAAATAATCCCCTCCACGTAGAATGAAGCATCAAAAAACTATTTGCTACATACATAGCTCAACAAATGTAGCATTCCTGAAACACACCTGTTGTCAGCAGATCACCTCCATCTGTAAAAACAAACGACATATGAGTTTCAACAGATAAATGGAAGAAAAAAACCCAAAGAAAAGACGAAGTTCCTTCATAACCAGAAAACAATTAACTGGTGGAACAAGATATTGTAGGAGTAATAAATAAATATGCCAAAGTGAACTTATCAATATGGTTATTAGTTGCAAAGCACCTATTATGGTGTATCAGTACAACTGTAAAAAAATAATCATGTACCACATGTTTTGAGATAATCACTGATGTGATACAAACATAAGAGTGCGCCAGTGAGCGTACATATCATATCAACATTGTGCCCAAGTTTGTTCACTAATGGGTCTACACAGTGTGATGTACTATTACCATATTGAAATTTAAGAGATAAACGGACACCATCTTCAAGACTAGCAATAAACTTTATGCAATGGGAGTAGTCACATTATGCCCATAGCTCTCTCTAGTCTCTAATTTTCAATACATGATGTGATTAAACAACTTTGCCGAGTTCTTATTACGAACAAGTCCATCAAGTGTTCCTAAGATGTATCCTATAAAGAATTCAACTCTTAATCTACCCAAATCTTTGACTCAAGTATAAAAGTCTAAACTAAACATACCTGCAGAATGCAGAGTGCAGAGATAGTCCTTGTCCACTGCCCTAAAATAAATTAGAATGTCTATTTTTCCTTCCTTCAACAAACCCTTTAAACTACTTCAGATTACAGTTGAGACCGCGACAGACAACTGTAAAATTAATCACGGCAACAACAACAAAAATCAAGCTAAATGCTTAAACCCTAAGACCTGAAGCATTTTCTATGTTCAACTGAAACATTGCCTCAATCCTTCAAAAATCAGAGCATACATGACAAATGGAACAAGAATTTTAACAGCAACTAAACAAATTTTTCTAGAAATGGGCAACATCATAAATCCTAAATTCTTAATTTACAACAGAAATGAAGCTACACTGTATAATTCCTAAGCATACAAAAAAAGAACCCCAAAGTTTTCATAAAGATTCAACCTTTGTGACCCCAAAACCCTAAATTTTCTAACAAAAGAAATAAAGAAAATCCCAAACTTTTTGGAATTGAAAAATGATATCCCCACAAAATGCAGATCGATCTGTACTTAAAACCTAAGATGAATTACCCCATTTATTGAAACCAGATCCATAAAAAAACTTAAAAAAAAGCTAAACAAGAACTAACATTGTGGAACATATACCTCAAAGCTTGAGATTGATCAAAATTAAGGTATTCTGAGTAAACAAAGTCGAATTTAGATGATAACCCAGAGATTATGGCAACAAAAGAGGGATGGGTCTTGAAATGGATCTTGAAATATCCACCTCTCTATATCTCTTTTGGGTCTTTTCTTCTCTTCTTTCCCTCTTCTTCTGAAACCTCAAACTTCCTCCGAAATTTCAGAGGAAATGCCTTTTCTTTTTCTTTCCTTTCCTTTTTCTTACTACAGACACACAAAAAAGACAAATTTGCCCTCTTACTGCAATATTCAAAATGATGCGTGAGGATTGCCAATGACGAATTTACCCTTATTTTTAATTTTTGAAAATGATCAGTTGATAATGTACTTCTCGATAATCTTGTTGTAGGGAGATTGTCTGATTCTTGATACTAATGACACAAATTTATGCAATATGTTGTGTAAGTAAGTAACTACGGGTAGTGCACGATAATTTACTCCAAATAGTACAATCGTGGTCCATGTAGATCTGCTGGCCCTACAAAATGGCATCACCTCAGGGCTGTAGCCTTGTAGGTATCCAAGGTCCCATGAAAAGGGCTCCCGGCTCTATGGTGTCGTTTGCGGCTATTGTGTGACCATGTGATACTTTGTTTGTTTATCGAAAATGTAATTTCTAATTAATAGGTTGTTGATTTTTTTAGCTAATTCGTTTAATTCTGATTTATTCGAATCTTACCTTTCTTTTTAAGTTGATTCATTATATCTGATTAAAAATTTATTAAATAAAAAAATAAATTAAAAATTGAATCAAACCAGATTTATACTCAGTGATAATTCTTATATATATATATATAAATCGAATCATATTACAAGCTACAAATTAGAAAAATTAAAAAATTAAACAACCTTACATCTGACTCGAGATGTACTTCGAAGATTATGATTATTTAGACATCAATTTCAACTAATAAAGATTAAAAGTTTATTTTGTAACTTTTTTTTCTAATTATTAATGGTTATATTTTTGTATAATTAATGCCGTGTTTAGATAAGCCAGGAATGTACAAGTTCCAGTGGTTAAAAGATAATACCACACGTTTAATCCATTTTTAGATGTGTATAGTTAAGACTTTACAACAACAAAGAGTTAGTAGAAGATCAAAGGCGTTACCTAACGCGTATTGTCTCAATTTCATGCAAAACAAAAAAATATACAGCCCAAAAAGCCAACATCAAGCATATGTAAAGTTAATTTTCTTTTTTATATAATTGGCTTTTTCAAGGCTCAATTAGATAAATTATTAGGAAACAAAATAATGAATGAAAACCTTATCTATCTAATAAGACTCTTAATAAGACAACAACATATATTTGATTTTGTCTCTTTCTTTCTCCTTTTTCCTCTTCTTCTTTCACTTTCACTTTTCAATTTTTGATTTACTATTGCAGATTTCGAATGTCTTCTCAATGTTTGTTACTTAGATGGCCAATGTACCTCAAAATAAGACAAATGCTAAGCCCATAATTTTAAATTTCTATTTGTTTTTTATTAATAGATGAATAAATAAAAAATATAAATAAATTTCGAACTCAAATCATTTGTCCAACAATCTATAATCACCTATTACACTCGGAGAGTCACTTCGACCATTGGTATAAACCAGTTCAAAAGACAAGTGTAGCAAAATATATGGCCATTCTCGTACTTGCAGGGCCATTTTATCATATTCCATGAGCCATATTTAAAAAAGAAAAAAACAAATAAATAATTACTTAAATATAATTAATAATTAATGATAAAAATGTTGCATTATCTATTTGTTGCTAAAACTAGAGGGACACGACCTAACCAAATCCATTTTCAACAACCACGATGCCTAACAGTTTAGTTAGTGGTAGAGCTAGAGGCTTAGTTTCTGGCACGTCTATTATACGATGCATTATTAGACCTGTCCATAAAAAAAATCTGATTCCAAAAACAACAATTTTAAGTATAAAAGAATGTCATTATATGACAAAGAAAGAAATAAAGTAAGAATAAACCATAATTTTAGCCACTCAAAGATGTTCCTCGACACACACCCTACATTGATCAGACGAATTGCACACACATAACAGTTTGCAAAAAATTTGTTTTATTAGTGATGTTAAATTAACTATTGTAGCATTTAACAAAATAAATAATGAATTGTTTTGGTATAATAATTCGATCTTGAAAGTCTGTAAGATTGTCTTTAGTTTTATTAAAATAGAGTTCTTAAAAAAAATTGTACAACTTTAGTCCATAAGACATCAAAGTTTTATAGAAGGATTAAAAATATTGGGGTTTGGCTGGATTCAATTCCTAACTTTTTCGATGTATCATTGAATCTATATTTTAATAATATCTTTTTTTATATATAAAAAAAAAGATTGTATGCACAAAACACAAAAGGGTAAAATTAGAATTAGTAATCAAAGCCTAGAAAGGACCATGTAATTTTTAGAACAATCAGGCAAAAAATTAAAAGGAATAGTAAAAGATCGAAAGAAAGAGAATTATATTGCTCGTTGAGCTTCCATCCAGGGACGGACCCAAGATTGTACATTGGATAGGGCTGAATCGTCGCTAAACTAAAGGAGAATAAAGGCCGCGTTGAATTCCTTAAAACGAATTTAGTTAACAATTAATTTTAATTCACAAATAAAATACTAAATAGATATACGGCTAAAAACTAAAACGAACAAAATTAATAAAGTAAAGTTATCATCAAAAGAAATTTATAACTAAAAACAGAGAAATAACTCATTGAGAAGAATATATCTTTTGTTTTTACGTAAGAATTTACATTTAGTGGACTAAAAAATATTGTTAAACTGACTAAAAGTAAATATTTTAGAATAGCGCGTGTAAATTTAACATGAAATGCACCCAAAAAAATGTGGAGAAGTTCTAGGCTAATATTGTAAAAATAAATAACACATATAATCTAGCTATTTGAAGACGGTCATGTAGATGGTATACAATTGAATTAAGATTCAACAAGATCTATTTAAGCATCAATTGAATTTATAAATTAGAAAGGAATTACACGAAGATATATTATATTAATTGAGTCATTAAATGTAATTTGGTTTATTTATTGACACGTTTCTATCTTATTTAATTTTAATTTATTTATTGTTAGAGTTCATTTATATACTTATATTATGATTTTATTATGTTTGTAGGTATTTTTGAAGAAACAAACATTTGAAAAAAAAATAACTCAAAAAATTATAAAAGTACCCACTAAATTGATAAAGGCACTCATTCTTTGGTTCAGGGCACCCATCTTGTTTGAATTTGAATTCAAAAGTTAGTGGGAAAATGATTTTTATAAAATATCAAATCTACATGAATTGATTTAAAAAGAATTTATTAATTTAAAAAAGAAATATTTTGTTACCATATTACGTAGGGTTTATAAACAAATTTTAAACGCAGAATCAAAAAAAGAAATCGTGTAAATATAGAAGGCTTGAAAATATATCGTGAATCAGTAAAAAAAGGGAAGAGGAAATACTATCGCCAATTTTGATTTGGTTTAAAAGCAATGAATATACTTTATGAGATAAATGTAGTAAGTGTGTAAAAAGCTGGTCAACTATAGTCAACTTTCCAAAAATATCATCCTTTAATACCTTATTAATTACCTCCTTAATGTTTGATTCCAAAAAATCTTATCACCTCTTTAAGACATGTTTAATCTACTATATAAAAGAATACATTACTTTGAAGATAATTACAAAGATTTTTCCAAATAAAAAAGATGAATCAATCGTTTTCATTACTTTCCCTCTATTCCATTCTCATTGTTTTTCTTGTTCTTAACTCCTTTGACCATGGTGTAAATGGTGATTTAATCAGTGGTTTCTGTAAGAATGCATCAGCAACTGATCCTATCCTCAAATATGATTTTTGTGTTGCATCTCTTTCAGCAAACCCTGCAAGTAAACATGCTCATGATCTTTTTGAACTTGGAGTAATATCAATGCAAACATGCATTAAAAATGCAAAATCTATTCATTCTTATGTTGCTCAAATTTTGAAACATGGAAAAGAAGGACGAGTAGCAAAGCGATGTTTGGATGATTGTTTAGAACTTTATTCAGATGCTATTGATTCTGTTCAAGAAGCTATTGCAAGTTTTAAAATTAAAGATTATGATAGTGCTAATATACAAATGAGTGCTGCCTTGACTGATTCAACTACTTGTGAAGATGGGTTTACGGAATTTAGAATGACTTCTCCATTCACCAAACAACATGGTGATTTCTTTCAGCTAACTGCAATCTCACTTGACATTATTAGTATGGTTAAATAAATTATCAGGCTCTCTTTTCTTGGGACATGTTAAGTTATTGAGCTTTATTCAAGTTGAATAAAAATCAAAGAGCTGGGCTTTTAATGTAATGTTTGAATTTGACTGCATAATATTTACTGGTTTTATAGGTTTTTCATTTCTTACCCCAACAAATTTACTTGCTTTTCATTTCTCACCTACACAAACTTACTTTACTTTTTTTATACACCATGTTTACAATGGTCTATGGGGATTAAGTGTTAAAACGATATAGACAAGAAATAAAATACAAAGATAATACTAAATAAAAATAATTTAAATTACAAACATATCTAAGTATGCTTAAGGAAAAAAAAAACCATAAAAAGGGAAGCGATGGCATGTTATGAAAATTAATTTGATCCCCAATGCGTTCTTCTTTAATACCTCCGAACGGGGTTGCAAGGACCGAGGATTCACGCTATCCCACTAATGACCAATTTCCTTGAATAAATGATTTGGAAAAGGGTGCTCTGATATCAATAGCCCGGTTGTAAAATATAAAGTAAGGCCGCTTGACACGACTTCATTTGGAAAGGGCTCTTAGATGTGAGGTCCCTTGGCGTGGATTTAAGAATATGTCATCACCGATCCAGCCATTTTGCACGAAGAACAGAGTTTTCTCCCAAACATCAATACCTTCGTACCATCATCGCCTAGTGAAATTATTGTGATTTTCCTACGCTTAAACCAATATAAAGTCTTTAGTCCCATATAAGTTGGGGTATGTTAGAAATGAACCCTATATACAAGGCAAATTTTTATATATCATGTTTTTGAAATTTGAATTGTTGATTTCCATGCATACCTATCCAACACTATTTTTTTTGTTGATAAATTTTATCGATTTAAGTCCTATTTAGGGATGAGTAACGGGTGTTATCTGTAGATTTGATATCATCTAAATTCAATCCATTAAAATGACGGATATAAATTTGTATTTATGTCCAATTCATTACCTGTGGATTAACATAATAAATGGACGGGTGGGCAGTTTTGATAAGGATAAATCCACGGATTTCATGCTTTTATTAGAAAAAATAAAAATAATTTAGCATGTTAATAAAAAAACTAATTTAAATACTAAACTACTGGAATTTATTAATATATTAAATTATTACAATATAACAAAACTAAAATTATAATAATATCATTCAAACTACTAAAAGTAAGGTTAAAAAGTATATTAAGTATTGTTTGCTTGCCAATTTGAATTATCAATACAATTAGTCTAGAATAAAAACATTAAAAATTATATAGTACTTGCAAAATATACATATATCTCTATGAATTTTATAAATTTATTATTTTACCTTTAAACATAGTATGTATAAACATCCAATGAATTTTAATACTTTCATCCACACTCTATCCATTATTTATGGATTTTAAAAATATATCTACGTCCAATCCATCCATATATTAATTACGTATCCATTCGCTAAACTACAAATGAATTGAGTCGGATTAACGGGTCTGAGTCTGATTCACACGCTCACACATAATTCCGCTTCAACACTTGTTCAAGTCAATATTGACCGTTACAGGGCATCACATAAATAAAATATCTCCCGCACTGACGAGCTGATGTAAAGACTTGAAATATATCACTTTTCACGTATCAAATCCCCGTTTCTTTCTATCAAAAATACATTTCACTCTTCACTTTGGTCGATCTTTCCAAATCCAAAAATTTCACTCAACACATTCACGGAGGCGCGAAAATTTCCCCTTGTCAACATTTTTCAATGCAAATTTTGGGCATAAATCTCATCCCAATATTATTGAGTCTTAACAGTATACTCTCTCATCTTCTTCTCAATCTGTTCTCTCTAACAATCGATCTCCAAATCGATGAGCAGTAGCATTTGGTAAGCAAAATTCTCTAAACCCTAACAAGGGGTTTTTTAATACTTAATCTCTGGAATATATTGCACGTTGTCAAAGTTTTGTTGCCTGTTTTTAAAAATTAGGGGTTTGGTGTTTAGGTTTTGAAAAAGGTTTAATTTTGTAATCTTCAACCCTTAGAAGCTATTGCATGTTCTTAAATTTTTTTTTTTTTCAGATTAAGACTGATGTTTACATGTGTAGTTTAAGCTTTTTAGGGTTTTTTGTTCTAATTTATGCAAAAGTTGTTTTCATATATTGTATTTTTCGATTATATATCGTTTGGCCACTAAGTTTGTAATTGGTTATAGGTTCTAAGTTTTGTTATTGAATTAAGTAAATTTCGTGGATTTTTTGTCTATTTTTTTATTGTGAATATGTGTTCCAATTGCAGGTTTAAGGTTTCTGTTTATATGATTGTAGATAACTTGAGTTTTTTCTATTGTGTATTGTTGATGTATATGTATATATTGTGGTTAGAGTTGAGATTGGTGTAAACAAATTTTATTTATTTGATCAGTGTGAATGTTGGAAACTTTGAAGCGGTCATCATCGGCAATGGGGGTTTCAGTTTATGGTGTCTGTGATAATTATAAACGGCGGAAAGTCTCCGCCACAAGATAAATTCCGAAAGATTGTGGTAGATGTGCCACAAGATTGAACGCTAAGAAAGTTTTAGGGCACTGGTTTCAGAGCATTCAAAGTCTTTGGATCAGATTGAGTTGGTTAGTGCATTAGATTTGGGAAGTATTGTTAAAGAATTGCATCCTAGAAGAAGAGTTTCATCTGTACGAGAATATCCAATTGGTTGGAGGCATGCAAAAGGGGACTGTCAGATCAACCACGACGCAAGTTACGACCAGTCATCAAGTGAAGAATCAGGAAATTGTGCTGCACACAAGGTATGTTTTTCAATGTTGATGTCAATCTTAATCCGCTATGTAGAACGCTTGTGAAATAGATATTTTAATTGTTCATATGGCGTATTACATTCTGCTGTATATGCCGATGTATACTGTAGTCCTCTAGAGTCTTCAATTTGTTTCAAAACATTTTGGGTTTAGTGTAATGAAAATAAATCAGTACTGTTAAGTTTTTTTAGATTGTAAGGCGTCGTATTTTTAATATCAAGTATATGATTTTTCGAGGATTTTATGTTTGTTAGTTGAGATAAAATTGTCACTGAATTGTTTCATTTACTAGTACTGTTTCTAATTACAGACGTCTTTGCCGAAATAAACCACAATTGACTGATATTTTCTCTGTTAAGAGATTTGACTTATTTGAAGTTATTTACCCTTAGTGAGTTGGACATTATCTATCTCAAAGTTCCTTGTTGATCCACTATGAGGGTATATTAGGAAAGCTAAGAATTCAAACTCGTTTCACAATGTGATTCTATAGAACCTAGTTATACTAAGTAACAACCATAATATATTATTGTGGGTTGCATGATGATTTTGACTATCTCTACAGGAACAGTTTAGAATATAATTCTGGTCAAATCATTTGCTTGGATGACGAGAAAGATGCACAAGAACATGATGACATGGGTGAAAAGATTTCGTTAGTTCCAAGGCCACCGCGTTCGACTATGAGTGTGATTCCATTTGGTCGTCTGGACTCTAACAATGACGACGTTGTAACTCGCACTAAGCTTCGACAGACTCTTTGTTTATCTCAAGGAATGTTAGGTAAGTCGTTATAAAAAAGAATCAAAGTTGAAAGTTCCTGGAACTCTGTTCAAAAGGATTGATTTGGTAACCTTCAAAGACATGAAGAAACAGGAGATGTGGGTGAACACCGGTGATGAAATATTGGGACATGTACCAGGGATTGAGGTTGGAGTCGAGTTCCATTACAGGGTTGAGCTTTCTATCAGTGGTCTTCATGGACCTTTTCTGGGTGGTATTAATCATGTAAAGAAAGATGGTAAGTTGTGGCTTCAGGGGTTTATGATGACGTTGATAATTTTGATGTCTTTGTATACTCTGGTCAAGACCCTTGTTTATGAATGTGGCCCTCTTTGTAAGTGTCCTCCATTGTGTCATAATAGAGTTAGCCAACACGCTATCAAGTATCAATTGGAGATCTTCAAAACTAAGCCAAGGGGATGGGGAGTTAGATCCTTGAACTCAATACCCTCTGGAAGCTTCATTTGTGAGTACAAAGGGGAGCTCCTTGCGGAAAATGAAGCTGATCAAAGGACTGGAAATGACGAATATCGTTTTGATCTTGGGAGGAGTAAAAACAGCAACCAAAGTATGGGGGCTGGATTGTCAAATGTAATCCCTCCCGACTTGCAATCAATTAGTATCTCTTGGGAAAATGTGGAAGATGAGGGGTTCGCCATTGATGCCCTTGAGTATGGAAGTGTTGGTTGATTTATCAACCATAGTTGCTCAATAACCTTGTTGCCCAAAATGTCCTTTATGACCATGATGACAAGAGGATGCCCCACATAATGCTATTTGCTGCTGTAAACTTCCCTCTATTACAAGAGTTGACATATGACTACAACTATGTGGTAGACACAGTTCATGATTCTGCGGGAAATATAAATATAAAGGTATGCTACTGTGGTTATGTAGAGTGCACTGGAAGGATATATGAAAGCATATTGCGTGAAATGTAGTATGCATGAATGAAACGTGGAAATGACGGTGGACTTCGCATGAAAAGGAGGTACGTATTTGGGTGCATGAAAAGGAGGTACATATTGTCTAAATCCATGGTACTGTTCTCTTCTTAAAGGTGCATATTCCATATTAGTTGATTCTTTGATGGGAATATGGCATATTAGGTTCATGTTTCCAGTTCTTCACCTTAATATATAATTGTTGTATAAATGTTTGTCTTTTGGTTGTTCAATTGAATCTGTTAACTTCCCACTGTAAGGAATTTTTTTATGGTAATTGATACTCCAACCTTGTTTAGTGAAGTAGACTGCTGCTAGGGTTATCAACATATCATTATTACAATTGAATTTCTTTTGCTGAGCAATTTTATTGATAAAACAGACATAAATTGATAATTGGATCTAGGCTCCCTCTGCTCTATCAATCCCATCTTAAAGATTTTAAATTAATGACATCAATAGGTTATGTAATGTGATAAATTTTTAATCAAATCGGATTTTAGGATCTGTAAGATGGGATTGTATGGTGTATATATATAATAAGGTCTGTGTCACTTGTATGGTGCAGCTGCACATGCACATGTCGCTATTTGTTGGTTATTTGATCGGCAACTTGTAATTTTGTGATATAGAGTGCAAATTTTTACTAGTTTGCAAAGAACAGACTCAGCCTGTTTCTTCAAGAAGTTTCACTTATTTGTACGTCAAATTGACTTGTCGACTTGGATTTTTTGGAAACAGTTGTAATAGACGTTAGATGGTGGTTTCTTCTTTGTAAACGGTTATCTAACTTCTTTAACTAATGATAAAGGCATATATATTGAAAACTTCATGAAGAAAAATAATAGCCCTTTATTCATTCTTATCTGTATTATGATTATCGTACATATAACTTATATAAAACATTTGCTTTAGCATACATCATATTCTACTGTAGAAGCTTGTAATTCCTACATCATGCGAAACCTTGATCTTTTAGTTGATATTGTTACCATTTTATTTGTTTAGGCAGAAGCTGACCATTATCAGCTATTGGAGCTCTGCCAGAACCACAATTTCCGCTTTAATTTCCTTCAGGAGAAGTGTGATAGCCGCTCCCAGTGCTGTGATCAGCACCATGACCTCCACCACCAGACCCTGATCCTGATCCAGATCCACTTCCTGATCCAAACCCATACCCCGCACCATAACCCCATCCACCTGCTGGACCGTTCGGAGACCTACCTGAACCGGAACCATAACCCCATCCACCTCCAGGAGTTGATCCCCACCCCCAATTATAGTTCCAGTTTCTACCATGACCAGAACCGCTACCCCCAGCACCAACAGCTACACCACCTGTTGGTATCTTGGCACTAGGTGCTAACGTCGTCCCTGATAAGTCTGTTGGGTGAGCCAAGGAGGCATAGGTTAGTGAGAGGAGTAACAGCAAAATAAGGTGAGCTCTGGTTGGTTTCATTTCCATTTGCACAAAAGTTCTTGGTATACTTTGTTGAGTGTTTTGCGGCTTAGTTTTCTTTGCTGTTGTGTGAGTTTTGTATTTATAAGTAGTTTTGTGTTAGTGATAACAACATATATTTTGTTACTTAGTTGTTCGTTGGGAATAAAAAGAACAGACCTGATACTGCCCCCACCAGAGTTTTTACCCACCGTCGACACCCTTATCCACTCAACTTTCATTGAGCCCATACAGAAAACTTCTCAATTGCTCTGTCTGAACAAGCCAAAGTCTGGTAGGTGTGTGGAAATCGACTTTTACCGACTTCAATTCTCTGCATCTGCATGGGTTGAATTTGTTGGAGTTTTTTTCTTCTAATGGAGAGTGGGGTCATATAGTTGTGAGTGGAATATCATAGTTTGGAAGTCGGCAAAAGTTACATTTTCTTCTTCTTTCTGATGGTTTTCACCATCAAAAGAGAATGTTTGCTTTAGAAGTTGACTGAAAGATCTTCCCATTATCCTCTTGTGAAAGTGATTTGTTACAAAATATTCCTTTTACCTTTTCAATCCTGTTAAAAGAATAATATCCATACTACTTTTGGTTTGGCTTGAGACAGTTGTGAGCTTATTTACGTTTCCATGAAAAGATCCTCAGGCAGTGGATATTACTCGTTTTCATACAAGGATCGAGCATAGTGGAGTTAGCTGCTGAGTTGAGGGCATGAGGTGTCAAAATGGTTACTATCATCATCTCCCAGGCCCATTGTTATTGTGGTCCTTATGGACCTGCTATTACAGAACCCTCCCAGGGATCATGATGTGCTTATGTCATCCGTTCTACAATACTAAGGGTGTCCTCGTTAAAGAAAATGACTAAATTATCTTTTATTTAAATTAATCTAATCTAATAACCACTTAAACCTAATCCTATAAGTCTATTTTTAATTTATGTTTTTTCCCAGCTGAATCTTGCAATTGTTGAGCATTAACATGAGTTCGGCTATGTCGATAATAGATTTGTCAAGTTTCAAGTTGAAAAATAACACACCGAGTTTAGCTAAGTCCTAATTTTAATTTGTTCTAGTAGACGAATATTTATGATTTCCTAGCTGAAATTTAGTTGTTATTTTGTTTTTTTAGGGGTAAGTCGAAAGGTAAGGAAGTTCTAGTGGTAAAATCTAGAATTCCAACCCCTCACCATTGTACATACCTAGGGGCAGGTAAACGTGATACTAAATATAGTAAGGAGACAACAAGAATCATTGGATAAACATATACATGTCTAGGACAAACAGCAGCTCAATTAAAAAAAATTAGTTACCGGGATATGCTGCCTTTGTTAATCCTATATCCATTACCAATTGTCAGGAATTCACTGCTGAAAGGTTAAATGGATATAAATTCATTTGGTCTAGGCTTGACAGACCTTATCTGTGTATTTTACTCAAAGAAAAGTCTTACACAACCCCATGCAAGTTTCCTAACGTGGTTCGGATTGGAGCACTAAAATGCAAAAAAAAAACACAAGCAAGTTGAGTATTGTAACTGATATGAAGAAAAATTCACTTCCATTTCATGAAGTACTTAAAAGGCACTAACATACGGAACAAAACATAAATGAAAGAGAGTTTACTGAAGAACTATGATTATGCGAGGACTATATATCATATTCATGACATGTTTCTCTTCTTAGTCTTACTCCTCTTCAACTTTTGAGTGATTTTCTCCATTTTTTTCTTCCCACAACAGTAGTGGAGTCTAGCGTAACTAAGCTTTCGCAATAATTCACCGCTCCTTCCACATCAAAACCAAGCATTTTTATTTTTCTAGCAGTTCTATACTTCGGGTCATATATAGTTACGCCAGGCTTCATTCGGTCCTTGAACAAAATCTCACCCCATAAACTTCACACTGGCTGCACTCTTAAACGTTATGATATGCAGTTTAGTCCAAGATTCTGGAACTCCATGGTTTTGCATTATCCATACTTCATCATAAGTCTTTTTATTGTAAGCAAGTACACAGAGGCACCCTTGCTGCACTCCCACATTCATATCCCAAGCTGTTGGTTGTACCATTGGTAGTTGCAGTTCGTCAAATCTCTCCACTGTTATCCATTGAGACTATGGCATATATCAACCCATTACATGAACCCAACAGTTCAATATCATGTTTCGAAGATTTGTAGGGGAAATCCATTTCAACAGCAACAACATTCGATGATGATGATGATAACGAATCATAACTTGTGGAATGAAAACTATTCTTGTATCTACTTGCAAGCATTAGACGAAACTTGCTTCTTTGAGTAATAAGACGAAGGTGGTTATTGATAAAACTAGGGTTAGAAATTATGTAAAACCAGGTTTTGCAAACACACTTAAATACAAACGCTGATTTCACTGGTACCCTGGAGAAGATCTCGAGGTAGATGTCCTCTGGAATACTTGACATTGCTCCTAATTCACTGCAGAGCGGGAGAATGGAAAATTAGGGTTTGGTTGTTATTACTCTCAAGTCTTTAAAGGCCTAAACAGATGGGACGGAGTAGTAGAAGTATTTTTACAAAAGAAGAAAAAATAAGATGTATTTAGATATGCTCATAAAGATTATTGCAACTTATCAAACTCGGTCTAGATTCTAGAATGTCCGGGCCTTTTGGAGCACCTCACTAATCCCAAGGCAAGTTGAAGACCAATAACCTATCCGACTCCATCTATAATTAAAATATTTATTATGAGAGTAATCATCAGAAACAATTAAACCCTCGACCTAGGACTAACCGGCTCCGGTAAGGTCCATGATTATTTAAAAAGTCATATGGATAAAAGAAAATATAAACTTAACAAACCTTCTAGCACTTGCAGTCTTGTGGAGAGTGTTTTATATGTGTTATTTAAAAAGAGTTCATGTGGATACAATCAAATGTGGGATTGTGGAAAACTATAATCGGATATGTGGGAACTAAATTGGTCAAATTTAAATATTATTTTCTATAAATTTATTACCAGAAGGAAATAAAATCTAAATATTTTGGTAAATATTTATCCGATATTGTTTAATATTATTATTAAGTGCACATGATATATTTCTGATTGTGGTTGGTTCCACTTCCACATACCATATCGAACATTAACCGCATTAAAATTTTATTCTCAAAGTGATTCGGATATTTAATCCTTATTTCCTAATGATAATTAAACAAGGAAAACTCGAAATAGAGTTTGGAACAAATCTTACAAATTTGGTATATTTATGCATGTGTAAGAAATTATAAAAGATCAATTTTTTGGTTTCTATATCAACAACAATTTCCTATATTTTCACCAAATATACTGCGATTTGCCAATTATTATCTTTTAATCACTAAATATTCTGCAATTTATTACTATAGATGGTGCATAAACATACCAAATTTTGGTTCTATATTAAGTACAATTCCATATACATGCATAAACATACCAAATTAAACACTGTTTCTTATAGCTGTCCTCTATAAGAAGAGGTCTCGAATTTACAATATTACAGTAATTAACAAGAAAAAAAATGGCAGCTCTTAACACAACACAACTGATTTTTCTCTTGCTTGTTTTTGCGACTTTGTTTTCCCTTCACCAAGGTAAATGTTTCTCTCTCTTTTTTACTTTTTTATCGCAGTTTTTTTTATCATTAATCTTTAAGATAAACTTATTTTGTAATGATATTTTTTTCCCCTTAATTTTGAATGCAGCAACAGGAAGCGATGGCATGCCAAAATCATCGGGCAATACAGTCGCAGTCGATAAGGATATAAAATATGGAGGCCGAAAGATAAATATCACTCCATGCGTGCATGGTCTTTGTGACGACAGTTGGATTACTAGGAATTGTTGGTGTTGTGAGACTGACAAAGAGCCCAGGCGTTGTTGGAAAGAGCATGATGTATGCAATGCTAATTGCCATTGGAATTAGCTTGAAGTTTGAAGGTATTGCGGGCAGGACATAGTCGTTCAAGTGCCACATATTTGCTATTTGCTAGCTTAATTATTAATCGATCCGTTTTGATATTTATTTTGCTGTTAAAAAATTTTATATCAATTATTTTGAAGCTTATATATGAAGGCAGTGGTTTGAATATAATCTCTACCTTGTTGAAGTCTATCTAACTTTAGTCGGACGCAATTACGTACTGTTTGATGAAATATGTTGCTGCATTTGTTTGCCGGATCAGAAACTTTTTATTAATTCATTATGAATGGTTGTATGTATAAGATCAAAAGATATGTACACAACAAATGCATACAAAATTACAACTTGTTGTGGTTGAGATAAATGGCAACCATTATTACAAATTTCTACCTCAAAACAGACATGAGCCGTAGAATTTACTCGACATGCTGACTGGTGTTGGTGGTGTCATTGGTTCCAGGCATGTTGCCAATTTGCACTCAAAGTGTGCAAGATTTAGCAAGGATGCACATGAAAAACTTCAGAAAGTAAAAAAAATACAAGCAATAATGCATTTTCACCCACCATACATATTTATCGGGGTGTAAAATGTCGAGCGATTTAGCTTTTTTTTCTTTTTTCTTTTTTGGGAATTTAAAAAAAATATCCGTATGGAGAATTCAATTTATAAATTAACCCTGTTTTTTCAATTTTAATTACATGATCATACCGTTAGTTATTCAGATCGATAAAATATCATTTTTTAGTTAATTTATCATTCGAAAAAATAAGATTTTGATGGTGTAATTACAAAACTACCCATAATTAATTAACGAATTTAAATATTCTGCATGAATATTGAATGTCGCTGGCTCTATAGAGTTATGGCTCGATTTGATATCGGAGTTCCATTCTTCATATTTTATTTGTTTATATAATTTGAAATCATCTCTTCATGCCTTGATTCCACGACGGAGAGTCAATGTGGCGTAAAGTGAAGATTGGGGGAGTAGAGAAAAATCCCGAGAAGATGTATTCCAAAGGTCTATTTTAACCTGGTGAATTTGAGGGCTATCAAAAACTAATTAGGGGCAAGTTTTTTAACCCAATCCCATGGGTGAAGCTAAGGGGTGACATAGGATATGTAAAAATACTAAAATATCATTTTACTTATCAAAAAATACCATAAAACCTTTCACTAAAAATCCTTTTACCACAAACAACTAACATGAAAAAAATAACCATACAAACAACTAACAATCGGTAGTTTCGTGTTTGTTTTAACTACCGATTACGGTGCTATTCTTCATTGTCCATGAACTTCATGCACAATCGTTAGTTACGTTTAGTCATAAACTACCGATTGTGTTACTGGCAAAAAATTAGTGGTAATCGGTAGTTTTATATAGGGTTAAAACTTCCGATTTAGCAAGTTAGTGATACTCAAAAACATCGAACACAATCGGTAGTTATTTTTACACCTAAACTAACGATTATATTTCTGTCTCCAAATATACACATAATCGGAAATTAATATTTTATGTAACTACCGATTGTAGTGTGTCCATATGCACAATCGGTAGTTATGTAGAGCCCGAGCTACCGATTATGCACAATCGGTAATTACTTTGATTTTTTAACTACCGATTATGAACAATTGGGTGAGTTTAATGTACCTTGTGAACAATGTGATTAGATTGGTTAATTGATTTTGTAAAACAGTTGAACATAAGATCATTTCATTGAATCGAAAAGGCATACATCGCGTAACATTAAAGGAAATGAAATACACTTAAGCATATAGGTTGAAACCGAACAAGGTACTTTCTTCCAAAATCCGATAGCAATCCTCATGCATAAAACATCTTCCCATGCTTATTTTCATATTGCTGGAGAGCCATCACCTACTGAAAAAAATAAATCATTTATAAGTTTAAATGTTTGAAAACTCTTTTTAATGAACGACTTATTAACGTAAACACTTACTCTTGCCACACTAGATTCGGTGGGACGAGCTCGCCATCTCAGTCTCATTTCCTCTTTCAAGGCTTCCAACCTTTCGAACAACTCCTCATACCTTGTCTTAACGCCTCTAAACGTCCTACGTTTTCATTTCCGTTTAATGCGACAAAAATCTGAAACAAACGGTTCCACCAAGAATCGATGGACTGCTCCGCCATCCAATCTTCATTAAGGGGTCGGTTATTGTTGTTCCAATACGCAGTTTCGTACTTGTGCACCATGATTGTTACCCACAATCTAATAATGGCCACATCTTGATCATTAGTGTATTGAAGAGCCATATTTAGTGCTTCAAAATCAAATGTGAGAATGAGAATGAGATTGAAAGGGATAGGGGAGATTGAGGTTGAAAGGGATAGGTGAGAATGAGAATCACCTTGAAAGGGATAGTTTCCTTTTATAGTGTTTTATTACCAACGACTAGTTTTTCAAAAAAAATATCGTTGGGTTTGGTAGTACAAGCATAATCGGTAGTTTGTGATTTTCTTAAACTACCGATTGTGATTGTACAAAAAAATTCGATTTCAAACTTGGGGCCACGTATGATAATCGGTAGTTTAAGAATTTATTAAACTACCGATTGTGATTGTACAAAATGTTAAAAAAATTTAAAAAAATTTGATTTCCAATTTGGGGCTACTTCTGATAATTGGTAGTTTAAGAATTTATTAAACTACCGATTGTGATTGTACAAAATGTTGATTTTTTTAAAAAAAAAATGATTTCCTATTTGGGGCTACTTATGATAATCGGTAGTTTAAGAATTTATTAAACTACCGATTGTGATTGTACAAAATGTTGATTTTTTTAAAAAAAAAATGATTTCCTATTTGGGGCTACTTATGATAATCGGTAGTTTAAGAATTTATTAAACTACCGATTGTGATTGTACAAAATGTTGATTTAAAAAAGAAAAAATCGAATTCCAATTTGGGACTACTTCTGATAATCGGTAGTTTAAGATTTTCTTAAACTACCGATTGTGATTGTACAAATTGTTGAATTTTTTTTAAAAAATCGATTTCCAGTTTGGGCCACTTATGATAATCGGTAGTTTAAGAATTTATTAAACTACCGATTGTGATTGTAAAAAATGTTGAAATTTTAAAAAAACAATCGATTTCCAATTTGTGGCTACTTCTGATAATCGGTAGTTCAAGATTTTCTTAAACTACCGATTGTGATTGTACAAAATGTTGAATTTTTTTTTAAAAAAATTCGATTTCCAATTTGAGGCTACTTCCGATAATCGGTAGTTTAAGATTTTCTTAAACTACCGATTGTTAGTATCCAGGAGTTTTGAAAAAAAATCGATTTCCAATTTGGGCAACTTACATAATCGGTAGTTTGTACAAAATTTAAACTACCGATTGTTAGTATCCAGGAGTTTTAAAAAAAAATCGATTTCCAATTTGGGGCAACTTACATAATCGGTAGTTTGTACAAAATTTAAACTACCGATTGTTAGTATCCAGGAGTTTTGAAAAAAAATCGATTTCCAATTTGGGACAACTTACATAATCGGTAGTTTGTACAAAATTTAAGCTACCGAATATGGTGGAATCGGTAGATATATTACTCCTTTATCTACCGATTATCATACGTTCATGGAATTAAATGCATGCAAAAAATGAATTAGTCGTTGTGAACAAAACATTGTATTAATATTTTTTTGTATACATTCATATGTTCAAAGTATATATTCAACATTAACTATTCACCATCCTAGTTCAAATCAATTACGTTCTGTATTGAACTTCCAAAAAACGATCCCAATGTTTCATGTTCTGATCGTATTGCTTCAACCACTCCTTACAATGGTTAGTTGTGAAGTAATCCGACCACCTGACTAATGGAGGTAATTGACAATCATATTTTAAAGTTAAACCGATAAAATGATTGCCATTAACAAAAACCATAATGACGTATAATCGGTAGTTTATGGAGTACCTTAAACTACCGATTATGGTACGTCCATGGCATTAAATGCATGAAAAAATGAATGTTTTTTGTTGCGCATCACATACAAACGCATACAAATTGGGTTTTGAGCTTCTTAACACAATACCTGATTGTTTGATGCATTATTATCTTCATGTTGATGTGATTCATCGTCTAGGTTTTCTTTCACACCAAAATTTGGATCATCCAACAAATAACCCAAATCGTCATCTCTAAACGTGTTTGAACCTTCAATATTATGTTCTTCATGTTCAATCTCATCTTCTTTGTCATACCCATTCATGTTTATGATTGAATTTAGTCAAAATTTGATTTCCCATAATTCATCTTCTTCTTCTTCCTCTCTAACACACTCACTATTTCTATACTAAAACTAAAACTCAAACTCATCATCAAACACTAACTATAACTAAATTAATCAACTAATTAATCAAAATTAACACTAATTAAGCAAGGGTAAATTAGCCATTATAGAAATTAGATGGATAAGGGATGTTTTGAGATTACTTCAAAATGACCTTATTTTGTTTTATTATTAGCCCCTAATTAGTTTTGGGTGGCCCTCAAAAAAGTCAGGTTTCTTATCCTCCACCACTTTGTCACTTCAAAAATCAGCGACACTTTTTTCCTATTATCTCTCTCTTAGTCTAATTCAACACCGAAAAATCATTGATGGCATCAACGTTAATATAATCATCATCAACAATAACATCACTACCTTCAGCTTCTTCAAGAAGTACCATGGTTTCTTCAACAACTAGAAAAAGTACAGCAAAAGCATATTCCGTATATAGGGTTTTTCTTTTTCTATGGAGATTTCTTACATAGATGAAAAATTATCACCGACATCAACCTAATCACTGCTACCTTCAGTTTCAATCATCGTTTTTTTTTTCTTTATCTATGAAGATTTCCTATCTTGGTTTTCAAATTGGGTGAATCTCATTATGGGTTTTGTAATTGTGTATTTCATTCTATAATTGCCCAATTGATGGACACAATTACAGAACCCATATTAAATCACATCTGAACCATTGAAGTCGATGGCGGAAGTTACTGAAGGGAATGGTGGTGTTGGTATTGTTCTTGATATTGTTTCCCTCCAGGTATGACAGAGTCTCCTTATTGAGTTAAGTATCTACTTTTTTGCTGCATTTTTTTATAACAAGTCTAGCTGCAACACTGGAAATGCTTCATTCATGGCCAATGGGCTTTAATTTAGGAGTAAGTAATATTCATTGAGTTTGAGCCCAAGTCCAACCCATCAAAATAGCAGGTATTAGATTTGTATCTATGTCCAATCTATCATCCGTGGATTTAATACCCATGAATGGGCGGGTGGACGGATTAGATATGGGTAAATCCACAGATTCATATTTTTATTAGGAAAAATAAAAATAGTTAAAATGTTAACAAAAAACTAATTTAAACATTAAACTACTGAAATTTAATTAATATATTAAATTATTACAACATAACAACGCTAAAATTATAAAAATGTCATCCCAACAACCAAAAGTAAAATTTAATAGTATATTCAGTACTGCTTGCTTGCCAATTTAAATCATCGGTACAATTAGGCTAGAATTAAAACATTAAAAGTTATATAGTACCTGCAAAAAATACATGTCTATCTGTATTTTATAAATTTTCTATTTACCCTTAAACATAGCGGGTGTAAGTATCTAATAGATTTATATACTTGCACATGCACCTAACCCATTATTTAGGGGATTTTAAAAATGCATCCATGTCCAACCCGTCTATAGACGGGTTAAGTACCCATCTGCTAAACTACGGGTAAATAGGATTTGATTGACGGGATTGGGTTCATATGTTCACACCTACTTTCTATGGAGAGGTAAATTTTTTTGATAGTAGACAAAAAGACAAAGAAAGGTTTGGATAGACAAAAACGGGCTACAGAAGACAAAAATGAAGTGAAATAAGAAAAATGGGCTTGGGAACCAGCCCAGCAGTTACCTACACATACCATGGGCTGGCTCCGCCCCTAGTAAGGGCAAGTCTGTGGCATAGTGGGGGTGATTATTATCCACAATAGGCTGCAACGGCTGAGGCCTGAGGCTGAGCTGTGTTTCCAACACCACTAGATTTTACAAACAGATTGTGCTTTAGCTGCCACCATTATTACACCCACTAAAGTCATCATTTATTTTGAGTCATTTATATTCCCTTAAAAATGAGGATCTTTACAATCCGTTTTACAAAAATTCGACCTTGCATATTCATGCATGCATGATCGCATGCACATAATACGATAATAATTGAATATTAACCTAAAAATCTTTATATCTTCCATATCAATCAAGATTTTATCTCTATAAATATTCATCAACACAATCCTCCTCCCCATCCTCATCACAATTACTTCTTCTTGTTCTCGATCATGGCAGCAACTCATCATTTCTCTCTTTTCGTCCTTCTTTTTCTTTCAGTTTCAATTTCTGTCCATGGAAATGGTTTTAGTGTTAACTTAATCCATCGTGATTCTCCTGACTCACCTTTTTACAACCCATTAGACACATTTACCGATCGATTTCAAAAAGCCGTTCATCGTTCTATGCACCGTGTGAATTACTTATCATCCACTTTGTCTGCTGCAGCTAACAGCCATGGCAATGGTGATGATACTATCAGCGCAAGTCTGAGTGCTAACAACGGTGAATTCCTATTGAACATTTCATTAGGAACTCCTCCTCGGCAAGTACTTGCTATAATGGATACCGGTAGTGATCTTACTTGGGTTCAATGCAAACCTTGTGCACAATGCTATAACCAAACTGCTCCAGTCTTTGATCCAAAAAAATCATCAACCTACATAGACGTACCTTGTGCTTCGCGAACTTGCGAAGATTTCCGCGATGTCACTTGTGAAAACAGGCTGTGCAAGTATGGTGTTGCTTATGGAGATCGTTCTTACTCTGAAGGGAACCTTGCATTTGAAACCGTATCATTTGATTCAACAAGTGGTCGACCTGTTAAACTTCCGAAAATCGCATTTGGTTGTGGCCATAACAATGCAGGAGCCTTTAGCATGGATGGGTCTGGTTTAGTTGGTCTTGGTGGTGGTGGATATTCTTTAGTATCTCAATTAGGTTCAAGAATTGAATCAAAATTCTCTTACTGTTTACTTCCTTTTGATTCTAAGCAATCGAGCAAGTTGAATTTCGGTAGTCATGCTGAGATCACAGGAAGCGGTGTGGTTTCAACTCCGCTAATATCGTCGTCTCAACTATCACAACAAACTTTCTATTATCTGTCTCTTGAAGGTATTAGCGTTAACGAAAACAAGGTTCTATTCAAAAGCAGCAGCACAGAGGTTAATAACAAAGACCGTCACCAGAAACAAGAAGTAGAAGGTAACATTATAATCGATTCCGGAACGACATTAACTCTTCTCCCATCAGAAATGTACGCTGAACTCGAAGCCGAGCTTAAGAAAGCGATCGACGCTGAGCAAATTTCTGGTCCAGAAGGTTTAAGTTTATGTTTTGCAGACAGTCCGAGTTTGTCATATCCAGACATTACCGTTCATTTCACAGATGCAAGCGTTGAGCTTGAGTCACTTAATGCTTTTGTTTTAGCTGCTGATGGTGTTGTTTGCTCAACTTTCGTTCCTTCTGATTCTGTAGCCATCTATGGGAACATAGCTCAGATAAATTTCCTCGTCGAATACGATAGAGAAGGCAAGAAGGTTTCTTTCAAGAAAACTGATTGCACCATGCAAGGGTAGATGCTTAGTTAAAGCTGATTAGTAGTACTGTTTCACACGTTTTGAGTTTTGGTTTCTTAGTTTATAAGCTCATGTAACGATCCATCTTTGTTGCTAAATAAATAAATTTCTCTTCTGCCATATGATATTTGGATGAAATCTTTTTCCTTAAATCTTAAAAGAAGAAAGAAATCTTGAATATACTTATGCTCCGAATATTTGAAGATTCTCTTGATATTACTATGCCTTAAAAAACTTCACAGCATCAATCTTTATTAAGACATGAATCATCTTAAACATGGAAACATGGTTCATACAAATCTAAAGTTATCTCCTTGGACACAAATTGGTGTCCATGTGTGACATCTCCGAGTTTGTTAGGGGAGCCAGGAATTTGCTGGTTACATATATGTATTATTAGATCAAAAGATATGTACAACAAATGTTTACAAAATTACAACTTCTAGTTGAAAACAATTAGAGACTACCAAAATTACAAAATTTCTACATCTCTTTCAATCATTTCTTCATGCAGTAGAGTTTACTCTAGTGGAGTCATTAGTTTCGTCCTGCAAATTCGCATTCAAAGTACACAAGATTTAGCAAGGATGGACAGGAAAACTTAACTGAGTAATATCTAAAACAAGTCTGCACTATGGTGTCCCAGTTGGGTTTCATGAACAAAATCCCACTATTTTAGTGGTGTGGATACTAGTTAGTGGTTGAACTCTTCACCACTGACATGGGGGCTCTTTTGTTCAGATTAGACGAACTACAACCAGTGCCTTCCATTTTCACCTACCGTGACGGCGTAGTGTAAAATGTGAGATGATTGAGCTACACTAGCGGGCAAAACCTTGGGAGTCCCAGCCCCAGGACCTAATTCAGGTTTTGTTAAGTGGGAAAAATAATGTAGGTGTAGTGTCTCTTACCTTATTGTAAGACATGAAATTTACAAATTTGATTTGGCTACTGGAGGTCGCGGTTTAGCTGCCCTGATTACACCCTCTTGAATCAATGTCACAATAAGCTGTAGATCAAAAATTAAGAGTCATTTAATGTTTTCCTTTCCGTCACGATGTCAACTGAGTCGGTGATCAGCTTGTGTACAAGTTTAAATGGTTGAAAACAGAGGATCCAAAAAAATTCGATAATCGGTGTCCTAAGGACTAATGCATGGTGTGCTAATTCTGAAATATACAGTAGAATATAGTAAATCAGTTTACCTCTCCTTGCCTGTTGAACATGCGACCTTGACTGAATCCACGGCCACCACTGGCAGATGGGCCATCAATCTGTTAAAACCACAAAGATATTAGACTGTTAAATGTTAATCTACATATACTGAACAAGAATGTGTGTGAAGTTTTATATATGCTTACCACAGCTAATATCCAGTCATCAGCTCTAAAGGGCCTGTGAAACCACACCCTATGAAAAGGAAGTAGAAGGAGGAATTGTTACACTGCCAAATATTTAACATATGAAAAACTGAATAAATGGAGGAAAAATAAAGAGACTCACGAATGATCCAAACTGAGTAGTATTGGCTTCAAACCCCTTTTACGATGTGGATTTAAGCTTACTGTAAGACTGATATAATCCGAAATATAAGTTACCACACATCTGCAATTCAACGAATCATGAAATCTTTTGCATATTAGAAGTGCATGATGAAATAGTTGCTAAGTTGCCGCTAGTTCATAGCTACTAAGTTGTAAGCTGTCGTGTCATAAAGGTTGCTAAGTTGTATCAACTCACCTATGCAAGGCTGGATCATCTGAAAGTTTTCCCCATGCTTTAAACCAGAACATTGTACTGCAATAATTTAGCTTTTGTCAAAAACAAAACATTGAAGTGTATAGTAGAAAAGAAAAACCCATGATGCAATTTGTCAACTGGTAGTATCGTTATAGGAAATAAAATATCTGACCTTGAAGGGTTTTTTATTTGGTGTGTATAGGTATGTGGCTCGCAAAATCTTATATCCACTGGCATATTCATGTACTTTCTGCCAGCCGCCTTGTTTCTATAATTCTTGGGAAGGCGAGGATCCAAAAGTTGTCTATCCCTCAGCTCTTCCTTCCTTAGAAGCTGCAGCAAAATACTGGATGTCAATCACCTAAGACGAGTCTATTAAGAGCCTTTGGAATATTAAATCAGATAGTTGAAGTACAATTACCGTTTCTGGAGCAGGAACACATGGCATTTTTATATCCTGGTGTTCAAACCCACTTTCTTCCTTCTGCGAAACAGATTTTGTTCGATGATTAGTGAGATCAGAAAACATTCTAAGCACACCTAACCATGAATAGGACGAAATTATATGAGCATGACCATACTTACTTGAAATGAAGCAGTCAAAGTAAAAATAACTTTCCCATTTTGTGTGGCATCTACACTTCGGGTTGCAAAGCTATTTCCATCACGTAAACGACTGACCTGATATAAAATTGGCACTGACAATGTATATGACATGGTTAGATAAGTGTAGACTTGAAGGTTTCACACCTTAAAAGAGAGATACATCGCCAATATCTAAACGGCCAGTGATGCTTAAAAGCAGCATGTAAGCTCGAGTAGATTCGTGACATAAAGATAGTTTCAGCAAACTTAAAGTTCAATGAAAGAAAGAGATATACTAGTGTAATAAATAGGAAATGGACTTACTGTTTTGATCCCCACCGAGTAGGAAGTAACTGTGCAAACTATGAACAAGTTTAAAATGATCAACGGTCTTTGCTGCTGCAGCCAATGCCTACAAACAGAGACCATTATCAAAAGTCAGGGATATAAAAACACTTGATGTATTATGAATTCCATGAGAGTAAGTAACAAAATCATCACTTCAAATCATCAGAAAAAAGTGAATCTCATGAGGGATGTCACTATGAGGAATAAGGTAACCTTTACTAGGTGTTGAGATTCGCGTAGTCAGATGGCATATAGATACTTGTACTTAAAACGCCGTTAAGAACGATGAGTATTTGTTTGCCCATGTTTTACTCGAATGTTCAAAGCACAACAATAACATGAGTTTCTGACAAGTCCAAGTAAGTAAACCTTACCTGTGCAATGATCTGGCCTCCGTAACACTTTGCATACTGTGGCGCATCAGGCGGTGTAAATCCACGGAATAGATTCACCTTCAACAATAGAAGACAAACAAAGGAATAAGGATTAGGGTACATCAAAAGATTAACATATTTCCATTTCCGTGAAAAAGGTTTTCAGAAGCTACAAATCACAAATTATATGGCATGAAGCAGAAAGAAAAACAAGCATATGAACGACGTACTTCAACTGGTTCTAACTGCAGTATGCGTTCTATCATTGAGTTCTCATCAGTTTCAGTGGCACTCCAGATTGACAATGGCTCAAGCAAAGTACTATACTCATTGGGCAACACCAAGCAGGTTACCTGTAATGATCAACAACACATCAGAGAGCCACTTGAGACGATACTGAAAGGCGACCGGTGACGGGACGAACAGTGTACATTCAAATTAGCGAAAAATTACCTTGTCTAAAGCAACCACAGCAGCCATGTGGTAAGAAGTGTCAGTCCCTATTAAAAAAAAGTCAGTATGAGTGTTATCCCTCGGTGATAAAACGATACAAATGAGCTGCTTTCAAATAAAAAAAAAAGAGTTAAAGCTATCAACAATACTAATGCATAGTAAATTCACAAATACTTTTTGTATCCGACCCATTATTTCGGCCAATGTAATCTTCCTAAAAGAGAAAAAAATCGAGTTCAATTTCTCACCGTGGCCAAAACAATCGTGTCGTTTCAATTGAAATTCGGAGCGATCTTCATGAAATTCTTCACTATCGTTGATAGATCCATGAACCTCAGCCTGCAAAGCAAGCATCAAAACATCAAACAAGAGTAATTAAAAATTAATAACAAAAAAGAAAAGAAAAAAACATTATTTTGTATTCTTCAATTACCACTCCTTCCCAAATGAAGTAAATTCCATCTCCAGCGTCTCCCACTCGAACAATGAACTTGCCGCGGTCTACATTTGGAAAAATAAAAAACAATTCAGATACAAGTATAAATTCCCAAATCAGAAACTGTAATCACTGATTAGAGAAAATCAGAAAGTGTACTCACTGTAATGTTTGAACTGTACTACTTGTGCAATCTTAACAAGAGATGAACTCGGTAGCCGCTGTAGTAACGGAACATGAGCTAAAAACTCAATCACTGCTCTTCCAACACAACAAAGTTTAGACAAACAACAACCTTAAACTACTACAAACAAAAATCTTAACTAAGAAATTTGAATTACCTTTCTCGATATCCATTTGAAGGTTTCCGAGGAAGAATTTTTGTCGAGAACTGGAAGCTTAAAAAAATAATGTATGCTGCTTTACCAAAAGAAAGTATTTTCTATTTAAAGGGATGAAATTCTTTTTTTTCTTTTTTATTGGTTTGTTTAGATTTGAATTCCTTAGATTTGCTTCCAACTTGGGCACTTGTGAATATAAAACTAACGTTCTTGTAAATTTCCCGTGTGTATATAAGAAATTCAATATTTGTGGTTCAACAACCACTACTCAAGGTACAATCCGCTGACTGACTGACTCACTGACCGGTGGTGCCAAATGAAATGATGGAGTATTTTGGAGCATCAAGTCAAAATCGACATCATTTTGTTGTTTCTTTTCTGTTTCCTAGCAGCCTGACGGTTTTACGCCACCTAGTTCATTGTTTAGGGGCACCCATCTAAACATATTAATTACTTAAGGCAACCACCACGAAAAAGAATATACTCCCTCCGTCCTATTAGTATATGATCTAGTTTAAGATAATATAATTTTTAAGGTAAAAAGAAGAGAGGAATATTTTTTAAGTTATCTTTTTTTAATTTATTCATATAAATAATAATTAGTAAAATTTAAAAATAATACATATCTCTTAAATTATACCACAGATATTTATAAATTTATATTATTGAAAAATATTTTAAAACAATTACGTAACGGATATAAACATAACTATTAAATTATACATATTTTTTATATTAATAATAATCAATTAAAATGATAGTTTTAAAAATATATCTTTGTTTATATGTCATCTATTAGTGGGCCAAAATTTTAAAACGAATAGATCACCAATTACTATTAATGGGACTTAAAATAAAAAGCAACCATTTTTATCTCACAATTTAATTCACTCTAAATGATGTCTGTTTTTTTACTATTATTTTAAAATTTTACACCAACTGGTTCAATGTTTATAGAGGCACCCATCTAAGCATACTAAATATCTAAGGCAACATCTATTTATAAAAAAAAAAATTATGCTTCAAAAAAAATCTATTTATAATAAACTGTTCGAAAAAAGATTATTCAATCTTGAGAAAGGAAGCAATTGTTTGTTTCTTCTTCGGATAATGATGCTTGTTCTGAAATTTGAACCAAGTTCATCATCACATTGAACAGAAAATCCTAGATAGATACCCTCACAATGTGCGCCATGATTTTTGTCACCGCTGATGATTTTTTATCACGATTTCAGTCAATGTGGGATTTCAACGTGCAAGAATTCTTTCAGTTAGATTCTTCAAGTTCAGATGCAAGAAGTAAACAATGGTCATTTTTCTGTGTCATGACCATTGTTTAATCAACTTAGAAAATCGTCTTGGTACCGTACAGGTCCAACTAGTAAGTCATAAGCCGAGTACAAGAAAAAGTCACAAAGTCAAGTTTTCAACCCTTTTATATAATTCAATACCTACCAGATAGTTTCATTCAAGGCAGAGATAAAGATGTTTAATATTTATCAGTCAGCATTGCATGTGTACTTACCTGGTAATGAAACTGAACGAGAAGAATTTCCAGTTCATTAGTTTTCCAACCACAACTATTTCAACACCCTTGACATTTAACAATTCAAAAATCAAAGTACAAAATGCTCGATAACGTATTAGTTATTACATCGCTTGACTCACTACAGAAGCTTCTGTTGACCAGGACCACTCAATCAAGAACAGTCTTCCATGGATAAGTATTAGAAACATAAATCACAGAATTGAAAAAAGAGAAACGGCTTTATTTTGGTCTAGAATCCTCTAAATTACAAAAAAAATATAAACAATTGCAAAGGTACCCCATGGGTTGGGGTTAATCGATCTGTAATTTAACAGTACAGACTAAAGCACATTTGCTATAACAACTCTAGATATCAATAGGGTAGCGGTATAACTCAAAAAAAAACATCTCATAAAATGAAATTTGGGGATGTAAAATAGGCCGAGAACGTAACAACCAGATCAACTTACTAATTACAGTTAGACATGGTTTCCCTAAAGAGTTCCTTAGGCGCTGTAGAAAGAAGGAAAATTCATGTGTTAGGACTAAGTTTACAGGAAAGAGGAGAAAAACAAAAGAATAAAAGGAGATTTGTTATTCACCTGGCAAACCAGTGAACCTTTCATATTGTTCATATGCCTGCCCAATGAACATCTCTACCCCAGTAACAACTGTGGCTCCAGATTCTTCCGCTTCCAGCAAGAGTCTTGTCATTTTTGGAGTGTAAACGGCATCAAATACCAGTGCATAAGCACTTAAGGCACGCTTTGGTATGGCTGTTTCTTCAATTTTAGGCTGCATTCCTATAGATGTTGTATTTGCAAGAATCATGCCATCCTCTGGGCGGAAAGTTTCCAATTGAGCAAGAGTAACTGCATCTCCTCCAACCAAATCTGCTAATTCTCTGGCGCGCTCATAAGTGCGGTTGGCTATCACAACTCTCGCTCCCTTTGCCTTTGCACCATAAGCAAGGGCCTTACCTGCACCACCTGCTCCAATGACTACAAACAATTTACCAGCCAAGGGTGAACCACTTCCCTGGTAAATTTTATTTGAACCTCTCAGCCCATCTTCTATGGCAGAAATAGCACCAATATAGTCCGTGTTGTAACCAATTAACTTCCCATCACTCGGTCTCCTAACAATGGTATTAACAGCTCCTATTAACTTGGCAATTGGATCAACCTCATCACAGCATTTAAGTGCGGCTTCCTTGTGCGGAATCGTACAACTGAATCCAGCAAAATCAGCAGATGCATATGTAGCCAAAAACTTTGCAAGGTCATCCACCAAAAAGGGCACATAAACTCCATTAAAACCAACAGACTTAAAGGCTTTATTGAACAAAAGAGGGCTCTTGCTGTGACCCACAGGCTTCCCAATGATTCCAAATACTTTTGTATCAGGACCTATGTGTCTGAGGTTGTATTTATCCAATAAATCTTTGATCGTTGGTTGCCCGGGAGCTGATACTATTCCCTCTTCAAGAGTACCAAAAGTGAGATATCCACCATATTTAGGGCAAAGTAACCGTGAGATCAAACCCTTTTCGGTCATTACCAATCCTATAAATGGAACCTGAAATTCCAATCAATCTGTGAGAATAAGTGTGAAAACATTCAAGTAGGAACTTACTAAAGTATGGGAAAAATAACTAACAGGATCCTGCAGTTGGCACCTATCCTGACAACGGCCAAAAACGAAGGAGTTACGAATATGTGGAGATTTAACCAAGTGTAAGAGCACATGTACAGAGAAGTAAACTGGTTCATGCAAGTTATCGATACAACCTATGTTAAGAGGTGTATTATTATTACATGTACTCTAGGTAAATGTTATAAACGGTAAGAAGAAACACATATGACAGTGAAAAAGTTTTTCACGCTTGTTTTTCTTATAAAAGATTTTCCAATAAAGGATACGGAGTTACATGGCTTACTTGGGAATGCACTATAATTTGAAACATGCGAGCGACATCTGTGACATCCACAGCAGTTGTGGCAATCTTCACTATGTCAGCACCAGTAGATTGTATTCTTGCTACAAGATCGCCTATTTCCTCAACTGAAGGAGTGGCATGGTAGTTATGAGACGAAACAATAATTTTAGACTTTTCACGCGTCTTCTCATCTAACGAACTAATGAACTCATGTGCAACCTTCAGACGAAACAAAACTATAAGTATCAACCATTTCCTTGTAATTTAGTAAACCACAGTGAACGTCATAATGGCCAACGAAAATGCTGCTACTAAGGATAAATACAACGTAACTAGATGTGTAAGTAGATTAAAAAGACACTAACCTGAAGCTCGACATCAATATAATCAGCTCCCACTTCCATGGCAAGTTTAAGTGCATCGAGCCGAATGCTATCATCACCTTCATACTCACCACCTTCCCATTTCGGTCTTTGTAAAACAACGCAGATAAATCAGTTACTAAACTTTATTATCTTTAGCTAAATCATCAATTTATTTCCAAAGAATAACAGAAACAGATTTACAAAAATTGGAAACAAAAGAAGAAACTAGCTAAAAAAATAACAGAAGCCAACCCAAAAAGCTCAACAAAAATTACACAAATTGAAAGTAATCTTGCTATTTCTGCTTTAGAACAAAATATAAATGAATCTATTTCTAATTCCCACGATTAGGAACCAAAGTCTACGGAAATACCGAGCACGGCTGAGTTTGTGTCAGCAGTAGGTGGTTTGTTGAATTGTGCTAATCAGGGTCTGTCAGTTTTGCAGCCTAAAGGAATTGGTAGATGTAGTGATAGTAGTGTTAATGTGAGAGAGAATGTTGTGTTGTAATCAGATGGTGAGAGAAATAATAAACAAAATGCTAGTACTAATACTTCTACAGGTAGAGGAAATGTGTATGAGGACAGCACGGTGGCTACCAGATGTTTGTCTAACTCAAAATTTAAGTTTATAAGTGTTGTGCAGAAAATTTCAACTATTGAATCTTGTTGTGGTCATGCTAAGGATAGTTTGTTCTGGAGATATATACAGCAACCTCTTATTTCTCGAACCGAGAGATCCATGAATCGGGATCCTAATGCATTTCGAGGAACACGGGGACTAGTTGAAGTAATGTAATGATAGGGAGGCTCATTACATTACTTCAATTGTCATAATTCTGAGTTGAATAAGCTAGCTAGCATCGCGATACCATTTGATTGGGTAATGTATATATATAGAGAGAAAGATAGACAAATGGAAGTGCTGTTGTTGATTTGAAATATATGGATACATTGTCCAAGAATGAGTTTGAGTTACTAAACTATGCATATGTGAATTTCAACTCATTCAAACAAATTGCCACTGAAGTAAGTAAAAAGGAAGAGAATCTGTAGTACCTGTAGGTGAAAAGAGTTAACATAGTACAATTTTTTATTAGGTTTTGAAGATCTTGATGAGGATTGAAACTTAATAAGTAATCCAATCTAATCTCAACAATATCAACTCCAATTTCTTTAGCTTTAGCCATATCAATAAACATCTGATCAATTGTTTTCCCCATTATTGGAACACATATTAAGGTAGAATTTGTTCCCATTCCTCCTCCATTATTCATTTCAATACCTGATAACTGAAAATTCCATTACAAAATAAAATCAATAAAATCCCAAAAAATAAAACACAGAAAAAGGGAGAAAATTAGGGTGAGAGAAATAGTTTGAAAGAATGAGAAATAGAGTATGGAGATCTTACTGAGAGACTGGTTGATTCCATTGAGACAAAAAGGAATTTGAAGATTTTGCAGTAGACTCAGATGGACGGATTACTGATTAGTTGGAAGAGGGAGAGAGAGAGAGAGAGAGAGAGAGAGAGAGAGGTGGCTGCTACTAGTGAGGGGGTTGGTGGATTTTCGTAATATCGGCAACTGAGTATTAAATCGACAATTCATCTGCATTGGGTGTCCAATTTTATCCCTCGTGCCGGTTTGTATGTTCATAATCGGAGTTGATGTGATGTTAGATCCAGGTAAGATAAGGGAAGGGGTTAGTTAGGTTAGGCTCCAATGAACGCAGAAGTTTCTTTTTTCCTGAAGCAGAAATAATTTTAAAAAAATCAAAAATACAAAAGTAAAATCGCTTCGTAAAAAGTTTACTAATTTTTTATTTTTTTATTTTTAAAAATCATTTTGAAATTTAATTCAGACCGGAATCTTGTTTTTGGATTTAATTATTATTATTTTATAAATTAAGATGATATATTTCAACGCAGAAACAGAGAACTTACAAAAAAAAAGAAAAGAAAAAAACAAAGAAGCACACAGCAAAAGCGGAAGTAGGCATGTTGCTTTGCCCTGACTAGGAAACATCCTTTCTAGTTAGAGATTCATGCAACAGAACTGTATTTCTATGCTCTTTAATATGTCCATACTTATTAACATTATATAAATATAAAACAGAAACCAAGAAGTTTGGCATTGTAGAGTTTCAGGCTTTATATACGAAGCCTGATATAGGGGTTCCAAAATCAGTAGAGGGGTTCAAATAATAAGATGAAATAGGGACATTATGAAGTAAAACTCAAAAACTCCTTATCCATAATATTTTCACAATGACTAAATCACCCCTGATTAGTTAATCTTAATTACACTAACTAATTAAAAAATTAAGCTAATCATGATTAATTAAACATAATCTTTTACTTAATCAAATGATTTGAAAAAAAAATTCTTTTGAATTTGTGTTTGGTGGGAAGAAAAACTAGATGAAATTTAAGAATTTTTTTTTTTTAAACCCTAGATTTTGATTCAATAAATCATAGTAGCATTGAGTATACCTCTAACTTATACTCTTGATCTTTTTATGGCTCAAATTTGATGAAATCACGATTTGAAAGATTGATTTTTTGTTGTTCAGAGAAACTTACGGTTGGGTTTCATGTCGAACCCAACCGTAACCCTAAGAACATCGAAGAACACTATTTTTTCCCAGACTTACGGTTGGGTTTTCAACCAAACCCAACCGTAACTTGAAGAACAATGATGAACACCATTTTTTCCCAAATTTACGGTTAGGTTTTCAACCAAACCCAACCGTAACAAATCTTTAAACCCCAATCGTATAATTAGATAAATAGATTTTAAGATTTTTTTCATTTCTATCTTGTAGAGAATTGAAAGACGAAGGGGTTTAAAGCTTCGTCTTTCAATTCTCTACAAGATAGAAATGAAAAAATCTTAAAATCTATTTACCTAATTATACGATTGGGGTTTAAAGATTTATTACGGTTGAGTTTGTTTAATAACCAACCGTAATATGAAGAATTAACCAATTACGGTTGGGTTTTAAGACCTCATTTTTTTTGGGTTAGCTTCGTCTTTCAATTCTCTACAAGATAGAAATGAAAAAATCTTAAAATCTATTTACCTAATTATACGATTGGGGTTTAAAGATTTATTACGGTTGAGTTTGTTAAATAACCCAACCGTAATATGAAGAATTAACCAATTACGGTTGGGTTTTAAGGTAAAACCCAACCGTAAGTCGAAGAAAAATGAAGAACACCATTTTTTTTCCATAGTTACGGTTGGGTTTTGCTTTAAAACCCAATCGTAAGCCATCCCTTGGAGCATTGAGTTTTAAGGTCAAATTTGGGTTTTAAAATCAAAAAAGTGAACTTATTCAATCATTTTAACTAGATTGAAAGTAAATTGGGTCATTCAAACAAAGAAAAACTGAAAATCACACAAATTAGAGAATCCAATTTTGTGGTATCCAGTAGAATTTACGGTTGGGTTTTGGGTTAAAACCCAACCGTAACTTATTCTGTTAGTTTTTGCTACAATTTCAACATGTATTTACGGTTGGGTTATGCCTAAAAACCCAACTGTAACCCAACCGTAATATGAAGAATAAACCTTCCTCAGACTTACGGTTGGGTTTTAAGCCAAAACCCAACCGTAACTAATCTTTAAACTCAATCGTAAAATTAGTTAAGATTTTTTCATTTCTATCTTGTATAGAATTGAAAGACAAAGCTAACCCAAAAAAAATGAGGTCAATCGGACATCGTATGAAAGAGTTATGATCAAAACGGTGAAATCTATTTGTATCCAGGAATAGTTACGGTTGGGTTCGCCAATAAACCCAACCGTAAATTTGGGCTCAATGAAGCCCAAAAATCTCAAATTTACGGTTGGGTTTATTGGAGAACCTAACCGTAAGTATTCCTGGATACATTTCATCATTTTGATCATAACTCCTTCATACGATGTCCGATTGACCTCATTTTTTTTGGGTTAGCTTCGTCTTTCAATTCTATACAAGATAGAAATGAAAAATCTTAAAATCTATTTATCTAATTTTACGATTGGGGTTTAAAGATTTGTTAAGGTTGAGTTTGGTTGAAAACCTAACCGTAAATTTGGGCAAAAATGGTGTTCATCATTGTTCTTCAAGTTACGGTTGGGTTTGGTTGAAAACTCAACCGTAAATCTGGAAAAAAATGGTGTTCTTCGGTGTTCTTAGGGTTACGGTTGGGTTCGACATGAAACCCAACCGTAAGTTTCTCTGAACAACAAAAAATCAATCTTTCAAATCGTGGTTTCATCAAATTTGAGCCATAAAAAGATCAAGAGTACAGGTATACTCAATGCTATTATGGTTTATTGAATCAAAACCTAGGGTTTAAAAAAAAAAAAATTCTACTATGATTAAAATGGAGAAGGAGAAGATATGGAGGAGATGGAAAGATTTTAATTAAAGGACAAATTTATCTTTTTCTTATTGTGTAAAGGGTAAAATGGACATTTAACTTTACCCCTAGGACATCCCTTATCGTAAAATTGGGTCACCTCGCCTCCACTTGGAGCCCCTCTATTGATGTTGGAGCCCCTATATCTGGCTTCTTATATACTGACGATTTTCTTATATCCAAAGCCAAGATATCAGCTGCCTTGTTTCCTGATCTGTTAATAAAAATAAAACCCAAAAAACTAGACTTAACACCCAAAAAACTAGACATGCGATTGCGGTTTATTTATATAGGGTTTTCAAATCCTATCAGTAGCAAAGCCACAGCTTCCGCTTTTTCTGGACATGTAGCTTTGAAAACTCCTGACTTAGCTCCTTTGCTATCTCCTGCATCATCTCTTAGTATTAGTCCAAATCTTGAGTTAATAAAAGCATAAATCCAAGAAGCATCAAAGTTTAATTTTAGGCTTCTTATTAGGCAATTTCCAAGGAATTTTATGCACAGTGCAAGCCTGCAGTTGAGTTATATATATGATTCTTTTTTCTTTGGGTTTTACACTAGAAATTCAAGTATCTTTGGATCAATATTGCAGTCTTCAATGAAGAATTTGATTTATCTTGGAAAATTCTTGTGCATCTCTCTTTCCATATAAACCAGCACTTCGCTGCAAAAATCTCAATTGAGATTTCTCTATTTGCTATCTATACTTCATAGTGTTAATGAAAAGAGATATTAGTTTCTATAACTATTACTCCCCCTGAAAAGCAAGGTAATAGCTTAATTCTTTATGGTACTTGCGATTTCCAGAAGGCTATCCAAAATTATGTTTCACATCTGTTACTTGTTGTAAACCATTCAGCTTATCATACAAGGATTTTACTGTGAATATCTCATTCCTAATTAATTTCCATATAGGTTTATCTTGTTCTAAGGCATTATTTAGATCAGTAAACAAAGGAATATTAAGAATCGTTTGGGCTATTATATGGGGAAAGTTTTCAGTGATTGTTGCTTGGTTCCACTTATTCGTGTCAGAGTCAATCAAGTATGACACAAGTGTTAAAATGTTGTTCCTATTAGAACATAGTTGAGCTAGAGTCATTTCTAAATCAGGTATTCATTGGTCATTCCATAAGTTTATAGATTGGCCGTCTTCCACTTCCCAACAAATATATTTATGAATCAATTTTACTCCCTGCATAGCACAATTCCACATCCAAGAAGATTTAGCAGTTTTTTTACATGTAAAAATCGATTTTTTCTTGAAATATTTCCCTTCTAGAATTTTAACCCACCGGTCATTGGGTTGGCTAACTATTCTCCAAGCAATTTTGGCAATCATTGCTTGGTTCATCTTACCCTCTTCTTTAGATCCCAGTCCCCCCATGCTGATGGGTTTACAAAGGAAACTCCAAGCTTTTATATATGCTCCCTTTGTATTTGACTATTTTCCCCACCAGAAATCTCTCTGTATAGAGTTGATTTTGTGAATTACCTTTCTTAGGAGTTTAAAACATCCCATTTGATACACAGGCAAGCTGGGAAGAACTGACTTATTCAGTACCAGCTTGCTTGGTTGATTAAGTATGGCATTTCCAGGCGAGCTGCTAGGAGCCCGCCCCACTGGAAATTGGGTTAATTTGGATTCTTGAGACAGTGGAGATTATCATGGCCGAAGTGAAGAAGAAGATGAATCTGTGGGTTACATGGAAGATGGTGGGTTCTGATGGAATTGAAGAAGGTGTAGAAGAAACTGTGGTGATAGTCTTATATGTTGGTATCAAGAGAAGAGCAGCAGTCAGTTTGGGTTTACTGTTGGGTTTATACTGAATTAAGTTGTGGCTCGATTCGTGAATAATGGGTTTCTATGAAATTTCAAGTAGCAGGAATGAAGAATACAACGAGAAGGAAATTAAGAGTGGGTCTGAGTTTGATTTTTATTGCAAGTGACATCAAGAAAGAACAAAGAGGATAAGGTGACGCAAATGGCTGAGATAAATGATTGAATTGGTTTATGTGGAGGAGTGGAAGACATGGATTTGAACTGTGAATCAGTGAAGATGAAGAATAGCTATGTTGCTGCTGTAACTAAGGAAATGAGTTTGTAGTGAATTAATGGGTTGTGTTCGATTATGAATGTTGAATTAAAATGGTGAATGATTGAATGTATGACTGAATGTGCAGGGAAGGAGTGAACGATTGCAACAACACCACCAAGACATTCCCAATTACATCTCCAGAAATGCACGAGAAGTGCTCGATCTATTGTCTCACTGAATTTTAGTCGTGAATTGAAGAGGGAAATGCTTGTCAATTTCACAAAGTGGCAAGTTTAATAATGTGAATGGTTTGAGACGCGGCATTTTAGGACCTCGCTCAGAGTGAGGCGTATTCCTAGTGATCCGTTTCGCTGGGGCGTATCTCTGGCGCACCATCTGGTGGTAGACGTTACCCTAGTACACTGTTTCATCAGACGAAGCCCCAGCATAACGTTTGAATAGGCAAAGTACTAGCTCACCGCCCGTGTTTCTTAGCGTTGCCCTAGAGTAGCGTTTGGATCTGCGCGAATTCCTACAACGCCGCGTCAAACTAAACGATATACTGCGAACCCGCCCGATTATAACCAGTTTAGTCGGGATCAAAGATCAAAAGTAATCAGCTACAGTCGATTTCATCGACTATCGACTTCTTTTTATCGCTCCACTACGTCTGCATTTCTCGGACTAAAGACCAAAGTGATCTATAATCCTTGTTTTAATCGTGTGATTGTGGGCGCTCTAATTAAATCGACCAGTTAGTTCTTTAAGGTGAAGATACTATTAATTTGTGATCCGATTATAACGATGGGATTTAACGCCAAAATATCCAAATGAGTTGAAAGTAGACTTGCTAAATTGATTGCTGTAAGTTAAAGAAAACCACTTATTGAAGCAACATATTGATAAGAACCCAAAAAAAAAGTATTTTGATTCGGTTCTTTATTTCTACAACTTCGAATGATTTTATCAAAGGATAAAAAACATATACTAGTAATCTACTCTCTGTGTATTAACTTGAGATGAACGTTTTCAAAGTTTTGATTGGGCTACCGGTTGTTGTGCTTTAGCCGTCCTAATTAGACCCTCTTGAATCAATGACACCACAAGCTGTCGTCAACAAAAACCAAATTGAAGTACTGGTTAAAATCCAATGTCAATATAGCAAAGAGTGTTTGGTTTCTAATGTATGTTACAAGTGTATCCTTTTACCTGCCCTTTCTGGTTAAACATTCGAGCTGAACAGAATCCACGTGCATTGCTGGCAGATGGGCTTTCAATCTGAGAAACCATTAATGGATAATCTTTAGTGATATGAACAAAAAAAAAGTGCTTGACACCTATCCGATGAACCAGAGGCATACTTAATATTCAAATACTGTAAAGTATGAACATGTAATCAAGAGAACTCAAAGGTTTCTGTACTTGCCACGTATAATAACCACTCATCAGCCCGAAAAGACCTATGGAACCACATCCTGGAAAGGAAGAAACAGACGGATAAATTAGAAATTATAAAGGGCAAAGTAAACATTATGGATTTAAATATTAATGTGCAATTTTGATCAAGAATTCCAAAAAGGAAGAAACAGACGGATAAATTAGAAATTATAAAGGGTAAAGTAAACATTATGGATTTAAATATTAGATGTGCAATTTTGATCAAGAATTCCAGCGTGGTTGGTTAGCCTAGATGACTTAACCCTTCAATATATATTTTTCTAATTATACTGTCTGGCCTACTGTAGTCAATATCAGTCATTTGTAGTCAATATCAGTCATTTCGGCCGAGATGACCAGTATACCATCAGTATTATCGGTTTCAGAGTACAACCGAGACGAAACATGTAATATTGATGGTACGATATATGATCGATAATTTCGGCCGAGATGGATCGATACGGGTTGATCGAAATGGCCGAAATAACCAAGATAACCGAAATTATGGTTTTTAATTAAAAAATAAATAAATAAATAAATAAATAAATAATGAATTTCCTTATCTAGTTCTAATAGTTCTAAGGTTTTTAATTGTTACTCATGTTTTTTTATGATATTTTAGAAAAATGAGTACTAGTTTTATATCTTAATAGGTCAAATATGGAAAAACATTTGATATAATAATTATAGGTATAGAATGTGTGGACCGATATTTCGCCGATATTTGGAACCGAGATCCCCCGTTACAAAGGTGTACCAATGTATCGTTCTCGACCGGTACAAACCGAAATCCGATATTGACTACATTCGTCTGGCCTTAAATCTTCCTTCGCAAGTTCAATACGATTAAACTCACCCTTCAACTAATTGCATTTACATAGTCAGTTGACTCAGTCCTCTTTTAAAGGTTTGGCGACATAATCACAAGGAAAGAAACATCCAACAGACACAAAAATCAAAACAGAATATTTGCTCTATATGGCTGAATGTCAGACTTCATATTCTCTTGGCTCATAAAGGACTTAATTTTGACGAATGAGAGAGGAGACTTACGCGTGGTCCAAACTGAGCGATGTTGCCTTTAAACCCCTTCTACGATGAGGATTCAAGCTTGTAGAAAGAAATATAAGGTCTGAAATATAGGCCACCACACATCTGCAACTCAACCATCCAACATAGGCATATTAGATGTGCATGATTTAATAGCTGTGCAATGCTTTTCCACGTGCAACATATCCTTTCAATCATACTACTAAATTTTCCAAGTCTTTAAGTTGTAGTGAGTGATAACTCACCTATGTAATGCAAGGTCATCAGAAAGTGTTCCCTTTGCTTTGAACCAAAATCTTGTACTGCAGTTGTTCAGTAGTTGCAAAAAGACATGTCATACATCTAACTTAAAACCCAAAGATCCAACAGATCCTTTGCTAAAGAAAAAAGAGATGGAAGAATGCAGAGAACCAAGTCTAACCTTGCACGAGTTTTAGTTTGAGCTGTATAATTAGATGGCTCGCAAAATCTAATATCTACAGGCCAAGGAATGAACTTCATTGTAGCCACCCTGTTCCGATAGTTCCTGTTGCTTCATTAAGTTAGAAACTTAGGACTTAAAAGAATTCAATAACAGAAAGGAATTACATATATATATATATATTGGTGAACAACATAAAGTGACCACATCGGTATGCATCTTAATATTTATATGGTATCTCCAAAGTTTGTAGCTGTGGTTAATCTGAAGTCTAGGAGCCTCGAAGAGGCATATGGTCTGAGATGTAAACATGAAATGATTGCTCAAGCTTCACAAACTGTAGCATTAAATGGGTCTTCGTTCAGAGATAGCAAGTTGTAGACAGTATCGGAGGAATACTGGTTTATGTAACCTATGCAGTATGAGATTCGTAGAATTTTAAAATCAACCAACTATTACACAGGGTAGAATGTATGAAAAGAAGAAAATCATAGATCAAATCTTAAGCATATAAAAACCTGGGAAGACGAGGATCAAAAACTTGTCTCTCCCGCAGCTCCTCCATTGACAGAAGCTGGAATGAAACGTTGGAGTTCAGTCATACAAGAGGAATCAACTGGGGTACTTAAAAAAGACAGAAAGAGCAATGGAACACAGTTACCGTCTCTGGGGCAGGAGCATATGGCATTGTAACTTCTTGGTGTTCAAACCCGACTTCCTCTTTCTGTAAAACAAGTACAGCTAGACAATTAATACAACCAAAATGTGCTAGCATCTTATTCGTATGCCTTTGCTCTCAATACTGGTACCATAAATATGCAGTTTTCTGTGGAAATATTAAAATAGAATTTTAAAAACAACTAATCAGAAATTTGGGCAAATGTTATTACTTGAAAAGAAGCGAGCAAAGTGAATATGACATTTCCCTTTTGCAATGCATCCACTCGCCGAGTAGCAAAGCTATTCCCATCACGCAGACGATGAACTTGATATACAATTGGCACTGCAAATTTGTGTCTTTAGATTATATATGATATACTTCTTACATCCCAAAATATATAACGTGCATTCAAAATGCAGTTCTTATGCACATCAACAGAGAATAGCACAACCTACTAATCAACAAGAGCCAAACACTTAGACGAGGTAATAACCTTTTAATGAGCCAATTACAGTTCATAAACAAGCGTACGTAACATGCAAAACTTCCAAAACCAGATTACAGATGATGATCTATTGGTTCAAGAGTATGTATAAGTGTTTGCAACATGCTTGTGCTGGCACTCTCTGCACACTGTTTTAACCATTATGAAATATAACTATTTTGTCCCAATAATTACTGAGGCACAAGTAGCATCTCTCTGTTGCCACTTAAATGCACAGTAGCATACCTCAGTTAAAAGACCCCCCTTTAACCATTACAGTGCTCCCACAAACTGAAAACTGATTAGTTAGATAGTGTGCCTTTTCCACCATACAGTTCAATCAAATTAATCAAAACAGTTTCATCTAATGAATCAGACGATATGTCAACATCATATGCTTAATTTACATCTAAACATGTTCTTTTCATCGTTCTCTTTCGCTAGATAAAACTAATTAATTTGCAAATTTGAATGAATAGTATCTATCAACATGGCATGCATGCGTTCTTTGGATTTTGAAAATGCCAATGATAGTTATATCTGAGTCAGCCAGTCAGGCACCAAGATACATCTCTGTCAAATTGACAACTACAGCTTCAAGAAGAAAAGCAACACCAATGATTATGTAGAAGGATCTAAGGAGTATGAGATCAACTTACTGCCAAGATCCCCGGCGAGTAGAAAATAGCTGTGCAAATTATGAACAAACTTACGGCAATCAACAGTCTTTGACGCTGCAGCTAACGCCTGCAAATGAACCACCACTACACATCACTAACTTAGGACACTGAACCCTGAAATAATATGAAGCGCATGACAAAAACAACGTGTCCAGATAACAAGACGAAGGTTATATTTTAGATATCCTTCAATCAGACACCGTGTGAACAATAAGAAAGCAAATTGCTGAGTTATCCAGTCGTAAAGTTGCTATAAAACACAAGCCTTGACAATCGTAAACCCCAAGACTCAATATTTAATATGCCTTCAAAAGAATAGCAAAACTATGACCAGTGAAACTGTAGAAGTAAAATATAATGGTAAAAGCATGCCTGTCCAGTCAATTGTCCTCCAAACCATACTTAAAAGATCCTTCGATCAGACACCGTGTGAACAATAAGAAAGCAAATTACTGAGTTATCCAGTTTTAAAGTTGTTATAGAACAATCCTTGACAATCACATACCCCAAGACTCAATAATCAATATGCCTTCAGAACAATAGCAAACTATGACCAGTAAAACTGTAGAAGTAAAATAGAATGGTAAAAGCATGCCTGTCCAACCAATTGTCCTCCAAAAACCTGTGCAAACCTTGGAGCATCGGGCAATGTGAATCCACGAAATATGTTTACCTTCAAGACATAGGGAGACAAACGAGTAACTCATAAGTATACACCAAGATATCTCACATTGCCGGAGAAGCAGTAATTCTATTTGTGCCACATCTAGGAGGAAAGTGAAACATAAAAGCAGTGTAGCGAGAGTGAAACATACTTCAATTGGATCCAAACGCAGGACATGTTCAATCAGTGAGGTCTCGTGATTCTCTTCTGCCCTCCAGATCGAGTTTGGTTGCAGCAATGAACTATGCCCTTGTGGCAACACCAAACAAGTTAGCTGCCACCATCAATGTCAATTAACCATTTTAAAAACCACTATCGTAAAGTACCTTTATGAAGTTAAGCATTTTAGGGTATGAAGGACATATACCTTGGTCAAAGCAATAACGTCAACCTGATGATAGGATGACAAAGCTCCTGTAAAAACCACAATGTCATTCAGTACCACACATCGGCATCAAATAAATGCTTGAGCGAGTTAACAACCAATAGAAGTACAGTGACCAACTGTGTTTCACCTTACAAAGAGATCAAAAGTTTATATCATCACAACAAAGTCTTAGATACATGAATTCTCCGATCAAACTAATTCCATCATGGTTAATCAAACAAGAATTAGACCTAAATCAGCAAAATTAAGCGTCTCACCGTGACCAAAATAGTCATATGCTTTCAATTGCAGCTCTGAACGATCTTCTCCTTCAACGTTCGTAGATCCATGTACCTCAGCCTACCACACCATCGCAAAAAAAAAAAATCTAAATAACTATCTCTCTACTGTATATTCTTTCACTCATTCTCCAATAAGAACTTACACAATACGAAAATGAATTGATACCACAGATTAATAATCACCTCTCCTTCCCAAATAAGATAAATTCCATCCCCAATTTCTCCTTCTCTAACAACATATTCACCTGGTTCTATACCACCAAAATTCAGTAACAACAAAATACAAGGATTGATCAAAATGTAAAAAAAAAAAAATCTATTGAAATTCTTACTGTAATGTTTGAATTGAACGACTTGAGCAATCTTATCAAGAGATGAGCTTGGTAATCTCTGTAATAATGGAACGTGAGACAAAAACTCGATTATTGATTCCATATTCATATTTCAAACTTCTGATTTGAGATTTTTTTTTCTGTTCTTCTTCTATAACCTAAAACTTTTTGGTTCGGTTTTTCCAATTTATTGGGGAACGATATATATTCGGTTTATCTTGTTTCTTTTATGACACGTTTTAATTTAGGGCCATTATTTTAAAAGACTTGGATGGACGGTTCCACCGCGTATACGATTATTTGATGCCGTATCTGTAATTGCCTTTGAAAGTTTTGGCCGGAATGTCTTATCTTCAAAAGACTTGTTAGAGTCAAAACTTTGGGGGAGGGAGAGACCTATGGATTTATGAGTGATAATGTTAGAGTGAGAAATAAAGGCCACCGGGACACTTTTTTAATGTAAAAATAAAGAGAATTTATCGATAAAGTGTAAAACATTGCACCCTTATAATATGTTTGGATATCAATTAAGAAGTTATTTTTTAATTTTTTAAAATAAATAAATCAAAAGTTAATTTAGCTATACAATAATAAAATGATTTAAAAAAAAAGTTATTTTTTTATGAAGCAAAATATTTTTGCTTCTTACTTATGAGATTGGTTTATGTTTCTCCATTTAACTTCCAAACATGATATACTATGCTCCCCTCGTTTCATAAAAGTTGAATTATTCATTAGTAATGATAATTTTGAAATTTCATGTTTAATTTTTTATTCTTTAATTTCCGATGTCAATATCTTCTTAAAATATTTAAAAATGGAAATATAATAATTAGTATAATTAAAAAAATAGCATATCATGTCGGGAGGAATGTGTACCCCGGGTCAAAAGGGTGCACAGATTTGCACGTTAAATGTAAACTCTCTTTATATTAACATTAATAAAATTGTACTCCTCATAAACCAAGAAATTACTTTGTAACCATTGTAAAATGAAAAACCCTTTATACTCCTCATAAGCCAAGATAATCCTTGAGAAAAAACATGAAAAGATACGGTGAAAGAGGGCACCCTTGCCTCAATTATCCTATTTCACTATTGAAGAAACCTTCAGGACAACCATTTACTATGCTGGAGAAAGAAGCAGTTGTAATGCGGTTCATCGTAAGGTTGTGGCTTTTACCAACAATATCAAATATATTGAGGCGGTGACTTAGGAATCTCCAACAAACCCCGTCATAAGCAGTTCTAATGCGGTTCATAATAAGGTTGTGGTTTTTATCAACAATGTCAAATATGTTCGGTTGTAGATTATTTCATATAATGCATCAACTCTTTTGTGACAAGGATAGTGTCCCTGGTAAGTTTCCTATCATAAAGGTTGATTGAGTTTTATCCACCAAACCCTCCAAATGAGGTTTTAACCTTCGAGCAATCAGTTTATTCACCATTTTGTAAGGAATATTACATAAGACAACGGTTCTAAACTCTACTGGTTTTGTATGTTTCTTGAATTTTGGAATAAGAGTGAGATTAGTATACTTCAACCCAAGAGGAAGATTATCATAATCAAAGCAATTATTTATAAAATCAAAAATATCATCCCAAGAGTGAGATTAGTATGCTTTAAGCAAAGAGCAAAATTACAAGAATCAAAACAATTATTTATAAGATCAAAAATATCATCCCCGAGTACTCCAGTATCTTTTAAAGAACATAAAAGGTAGACCATCAGGACCAGAGGCTTTAATAAGGAACCCATATATGCTTAATGATAAACCAAATGTCTTCAGAAGAATGAATAATGTCAATTCTGGTCATCATTGATATGATGAGTGGGAGTAAACAGAATGGGTGGAGAAGGACTATGGGTATTAATGCTTAACAGGGAGGAGAAATATTGAGTAATTAAGCAACAATGGATTTGGGCTCAGAGATCCACTTACCATATGGGAGTTGGAGGGCAACTATATTATTTTTTCTCCTTCTTTATTTAACTGTCATATGAAAGACTTGGGTATTTTTATGGACATTAGGGACCCAAATAGTCTTATTTCTTTGTTCCCATAATCTGTGTTCAGCGATAAGGTTAGCTACAATTCTTTCAATGAGTTGTCTCTCTTCTCTTCTAGTGTAACTGTGATGAGATTCTCTTTGCACTTGGAGAAGTTTTTTGTTTGATTGTTCCACCTGTCTTGTAATATTTCCAAAATTCTTCTTACCCCATTTACAAAGATCACTAGCAATACTTTTGAGTTTGTATTGAGCATTCCTATCATTTTTGTACCAAGTTTTTTGTTCCTCTTCAAGAAAAATTGGGTGGTATACCCAAATGAATTCAAACTTGATTTTCTACTTTCTCCTTGTCATTCTTCTATTAGTATTTAGATAAGTAGGTGCATGGACATTTCTTATCCTATGAAGGTGAAAAACAACTGCATTTGGAAAAAGCATCCACCATTCATAAGTACAAAGGATTCAATTGAGTCTTTCGAATATATGACCCTTTTCGATAGCATAATTGGACCAAGTATAGGCAGGGCCATATACCCCATATCAATAAGATATCAATCATGGATGAAATTCTTGAATTCTTTTTCTTCATAGTTCATGCCTTTTCTGTCACCGGAAATAAAAATTAAATCACTAATAAGGCATCAAAAGTTTCTAATGTTTCAAGCAAACCTGGATAGAGGACTCCAAAAAGGATTTCACAAATGATGGTGAGGGGTCCATAAACATAAAACAGGTCCCAAGTGGGAATGAACAATGGGTAATTTTTTAACAGATAAAATTCTGACCGCTAGAGATAACTTCCAGGTTCACTGAACTAGGCCATACAGATATAACACCACCTTTACTGCTTATAGAGGGAATGAAATATATGTTTTTGTAGCCAAAATTTGCAAGAAAACGATTAGATTTATCAAGAGATAATTTAGTTTTTGAAAGAAATAAGATAGTATGATTGAAAGTTTTGCAGAAAGCTTTTAAAATACATATTGTAGATATATTCCAAGGGAATTGGATTTTAGTAATTGAGTTTTTTCCAACATTAGGGTTTGGTCTAACTTTTGACCAACATAGAGTTTGGTACCTAGAAAAGACGTTGACCCGCGTTAAATCAGTTAACTTTTGACTTTTGTTTAATAATTATTAAAAATATTATATAAAATCTAATTATTATATAAAATTATGGTTATACCCTTCCCTTTTACTAATATTCTAAAATAATATTGTATTTTGGAATACAACACAAATCCGAGCCTAATCCATGTTTTCCAACTTCTAAAATCTCTTTAAACCAAAGCAACATCTCTCGTGACCAAGGCTAGCCGGAGTTGAGACTTTGCTAACAAAACTGGTCTCTCAGACGTTTTCATGAACACTTCATGTGCATACTGCTTGTGATGGAGATACAAGGTTGGTGTTGCTTTGTAAGCTCTGTAATATCTTATTCCTTGCAATTAATCACGAATTGTAAACAAACCCATTCATTCTGTCATCAACAGACTCAAACACATTCATTCTTAACTGCAGACAACCCCTTATTTTCACATTTCAATCCTCGACAATAGATCATATTCTTCCACTGATTATTCACTATGCTCTTAATTCATCCATTCAATAATAGCTCTCAAATTCATTCTTCTATCCGTTCAATTCAAATTAATACCAAAGCATCACAAACTCGACATTACCAATTCCATTTTATTTCGGTCACAACCTCTCTTTTCTCGAAAAATAGTAACGATATCTTCTTTACCAAATCCTCTTAGCTACAACTAAACATTTCAACATGAAATTAGTATACAAATTTCAATCCTTTAAACAAATTTTGATCTGTTAAAATTGAGAACACGACTTACATGATTTTGATTATCTTTTGCATATTTGGAAAAACAATAGTATGGTAAGATTTCATCTTTTGCCGGCTTATTTCAAGGGTATAATTGTGGCAGAAGAAGAATAACTTTCATTTCCTTCTTGTAATGTTGTATCAGGTAATTTCAATGCATGTGATTTGAAATCATATTTTATGAAGCTAATAAGCTTTCGCCGTCGCTTTTGGTGGTTGTTGTTGTGGATTAACAAAGAATAGGTGGATTTATCTGGGAAGAAAGTTGTGAGAAAACAAAGGAATGTTGAAGAACATGATGAACATATTAATGGATTTTGTGTTCTTATTGGTTGTTTTACCAACTGATCCATCTTTCTCTATTTCCCAAATTAGGGTCAGTGGCAGAAGAGAATAGAGAATACATAATTAGGGTCGAAGGCGGAGGGGAAGATAATAGAGAATTATGTTTAAATGTTAACGATATTCGATCTCTTACCGTTTGCTAGATGGTTTCATCATAGTCGTTGGATTGTAAACCATTTCAAGGGTATATTTATAAATTTGTATTATTTATAACATAAAATTAATTAAAAGTTTATCACATATGGTCAAAGACAGTCAACGTCAAGTTCAGGTACCAAACTCTAAGTTCGTCAAAAATTAGACGAAACCCTAATATTGGATAAAACCCAAATACCAAAATCCAATTAACCCTATTCCTAACCCTCTGCAGTTCCAAGAACAAATTAACATGACCCTTGTGGCCGTTTTTGTGCAGGCACCACACCCTTTCTCATATTAAAGATGCAGTGGTTTTTGTGGAGGATACTCAATATCCATGGGAGTTGCAGTATGTTTTTTTATTGGAAATTTGATGGGAATATTAAGTTTTATTCTTATTGTTTTATCTTACATATCTCTTTCAGGTACGTTTAATTGATGATGATTAAAAGGAGTTTGATATCAATAAAATGTTGAGATTGACCATTTTGATTTTTAATCTTTCTCTTTTAGGTTTTGGTAAACTGTACATTAACATATTTATTATGGATATTTGAGAGTGGGCTTATTTCTTTGGGTCGTTTTCTTTTTATGGTTTATTATTTGATGGGTATCGAAGGATTGATGGGTTTAATTAAGGTGTTAACTAGATTTGGATTCTAATCTTTGTTTAGCACATGTGTAGAGATTGGTATATTTTATGTATGAATTAATATTTAGTCCCAAATTTGTTGGACTTTGGACGTTTTAGTCCTGTCATCCCAAGCCTAGAATTAGTTAGTCCAAAATTCTTCCGCATAGACAGTTTAGTCCAAAATCTTTCTGATCCAGAAAATCATATTTTTCCATATTATCCTAAATATCCTCCCATATATACTAAAAGAGAGAGAGGGTATAATTTTGAGAAGACAGAGAAAGGGCGAATGAAATTTTTGTATTTTTAATTGCTTCTTCATCAAAAACATGGATTAAACGAAGTAATTTGATTCAATTATGGTGGACACCAAATCAACATCGAGGTTCGTGAACTTTCTATTAAATCGTATGATCTTGATAGTAATCTTTCTACTGATGCTTCCTGTATTTATTCTTTGTTTTTGTTTTCTGATTTTTTTCGATTTTTGGATATCTGATTTTTTTATGGTAAGTTGAAAATATATATTTAATCTTTGATTTTATTCGATCTTTTGATTACTCTTTTGCATTTTTTATTTTGTTGTTTTAGGTTTTTGATTTTCATAAAACTTTGATTTATTTTATTTTATTTTGATTTTGATTTTAAGTTATCTCAGGGATATATGGTCTATTTGTGGATATGGATATTGAATTTTCTTAAATTTGTTGTATAAGTGTACAAATTTGTACACCGGTATGTTGTTTCAGGGATATATTAGCCTGTTATCTGGGTATGCATATTGTTTTTCTTAGATTTGTTATAGGAGTGTACAAATTTGTACACCTTTGTGATATCCCTAGGATATATGGACTGATTTTTAAACAAGCATGTTTTTTTATTAGATTTTTGTAGGAGTGTATATAGTTGTACACCTGTATGATATCTCATCGATATATGGACTGCTTTGTGGACATGCATCTATTATATTTGTTGTAGGTGTGTACATAATTGTACACCTATCTCATGGATATATGGACTGTTTTGTGGCATGGATGTTCGATTTGTTAGATTGTTGTAGGCGTGTACATAGTTGTACACCTCTGTGATATCTCATGGATATATGGTCTGTTATGTGTGGGCATGGATGTTTGATTGTTAGATTTCTATAGGTATGTACATAATTGTACACCTTTGTGATATCTCAAGGATATATGGACTGCTTCGTCGTATGAGTATGATTTAGATTGGATTACCCATCTAATCATTTCTAAAATGCTTTAGATTGGATTTTCTACCTGATTCGAGTCTTACATTTATTCTTCAGTGACTGTAATAAATTCAATCCTAAATGTATAAACTCATAAGCTCAAAATGTAGAGCCTATCACAAGGTTTGTGGAGGTTGATGGTTCAAATCCGACTCCTATGTCAGTGTACGAACCCGAGGGGCTGAGACAATATCGTAATTGTCGTCATTCCCTGTTGCCGTTTATATTCAATAATATCCTTCTGTAGGGTTTAAAAATAATAATGTCCAAAATTCCCAAAAATAAAGTCCAAAGTCCAAAGAAAAAGTCCAAAAAAAAAAATACAAAAAAATAAATAAAAATCCTAATACAATTTTCTAAAAATAAAAATAAATAAAACTCTAAAAATTAAATAAAATTAAAATAAAATAAAATAAATAAATAAAGTTTGTCTTCTTTTTCCGTTCTTTTCGTTTTATCTTTGACTCCAAGTCTTTAATCAATCAATATAATCTTTGGCTCCAATTTCTTTTTGATCCAAAACCTGTAATACAAAGAAAAATACCCAAAAACGTAAAATAGAACAAATAAAATAAAAATAAAAATAAAAATAAAAATCTAACTAAACTAACTAAACTAAAAACTAAACCTAAAAATAAGTCCCCGACAGTGGCGCCAAAAACTTGATCGTTTCAGAAAAGTGATAAACATGTGTTCGTTCGTTGAGACTTGCGTAGATTCGTTTTAGACTTAATTCTGAATTAATCTAGAAAATAAATAAAATATTTTAACAATATTGGGAAGAACTGGAACTCAGGATTCCACCAAAATCACTTATGATTGATTTCTACAATGATTCTTTAACAACTATAGCTCTTTTGTTAACTCTGTTACTTTGCCAAAAGTAGATTTCCATTAACTGTATATCACAAGCATGGCGCATCAAAAGCTCTTAAGTCCCAGCATACACCATCAAACAAAATCACAACTAATTAAGAAAAAATCACAAATCAACTAAAAATCAAGGTAAAAGTCATTAAGAATCAAAAATAGTTACCATTCATTCATGAAAAATGTCTTCCTCCATTGTCCAAGTGGTTTGGTTTAGCTCATCATGCTCAAAACACTCTCAAAAGATTGGTACATGGATCAAAAGTGTCTGAGAAGAAGAAAAAAAACTAAAAATAATACAACATGGAATCATCAACATTTTCTGGATGTCACATATTAACCGTTGCAATGGAGCTTGAAGATAAATGTTGCAAAACGAAGATAAACGTTGCAAATCGGTTGAAAAAATCATGGCAGAATGGTTGAAGAAACCATTGCCTTTTCTTCTGTTCTTCGTGTTCTTCTTCAGCAACAACATAATTTTTCTGGAGTGATTTTTCTTCGCTCTGTTGGCCTTCTGAGCTCGACCCAACCTTCCTCAGAATAATTGTGACTCAAACAACCCTTTCTCTATACCACAGGATCAAGAAATCTCTAAGAGAAATCTTTCCTGGAATTTCCGGCCGAGACTCTATATGTTTCACTTACATAGGTTTAAAAAAAACCTAATTAATCCTCCTAAATTGATAAGGACTTGATAATCTCCCAAAACAAATCTCAACACTCGTTTTTATCCAAATTAGGTAAACATTTTATTTTCGGCTACACATGTGTTTTATTTCCACGTTTTACGACGAGAAACTCTCTATTTGACGTGTTTCAATATCTTTTTATTGTTGCGTCATATTGGGATATCAAATACTCGTTTCAATCCCTTAAAAATAGGAAATCAAATAAACCAGAAACATTCTCTTAAATCTCTTCCTTAAAGAAATAGTTTCCCGCCATTTTTGAATATTGAATTAAAGAAGGGTGCCCTTATCACTCTGCTGGGTGCCTTTATCATTGTATGTGAGTGCATTTAGTAATTTCTCTGGGTGTCTTTATCACTTGTTGAGCCAATTTTTTCACAAATGTTTATTTCTAAAAAATACCTACAAACACATAAAGTCTCACAATAAGTACCAATCGAGCATTAACAATATAGAGATTTGAGAACAGTTTAGACACAAAATTGTGTCTATCAGATAACTATAATCGGTAGGAAACAAATTTCATTTTATAAGTTTATGTATTCCTAAACTACTGATTATGAAAACAAATTCAATTTGGGGATTTTGCTTCATCGGTAGTAATCATTCTTCACGAGACTACCGATTATACCATATTTTTGGCACAAGAATGTGTAATTGGTAAATATGGTACTGCATTATCTTCCGATTCTGATACATCCATAGTATTAAATGCATGCAAAAATGATTTTATTTTATTAAACATCACATACAAACGCATACAAAGTGAGTTTTTGAGTTTCTTAACCCAAGACATGATTGTTTGATGCATTATTAACTTCATTTTGATGTGATTGATCGTTTTCTCTCGTTAAATTTTTGTATAGCGTTTCTTCCACACTAAAATTTGGATCATCCAACAAATATCCCAAATCGTCATCTATAAACGTTATTGAACCTTCAATATTATGTTTTTCATGATGTTTCTCACCTTCTTCCTCATACTCATCCATGTTTGTTATTGATTTTAGGTAAAACATTAGTTTTCCCAAACTTTATCTTTTTTTTCTTTTCTAACACATTATTTATTTCTTTTCAAAAATTATAACTCAGATAATTTTCTAACATAAATTATAATCAAAATTAACTAACTAATTAAACAAAAATAAATTAATCATTTTTTTCTTAATAAACGGTATATATTTATATTATTTTTTAGTGACCCTATTTTATTTTATTAGTCTTCCCAGTTCTAGCTGGTTTATAAAAGCCGTTCTTTTTTCTTCGTCGAAAACAAATCTCTTAAACAAAAACCCGCGCTATTTACTAAAACCCTTTCTTCTTCTTCTCCAAAACAAAGCGAAAGAGAGTAAGACAGACAGATTATGGGAACGTCGGTTCAAGTAACACCACTTAGTGGTGTTTACAACGAAAACCCTCTATCTTACCTGGTTTCAATCGATGGTTTCAACATATTAATCGATTGTGGTTGGAATGATGTTTTTGATACCTCCCTTCTTAAACCCCTTTCCAGGTTTGTTTTCCAATTCTAACTGATTGTACTGTATTTTGTGAAGTAATGTAGTTATTAGTTTTGGTGCCCTAATTGCTATAATTCTTTCTTATTTCATTCCCTGTATGTTTGTTTAGTTCTTGCTGAAATTTTGATTTCACGATAAAAATTAGGTTTGTGGTGGAAGATAAGAGTTGAAATTGATTAGGTTAATAGAGAGTGAATGTGTGTGTGTTCTAGGTATAAGATTCTTGATTGATTTAAGTAAAGTGATGTGTGTGATTAACAATGTAGGAAACTTTTGGAACCCTAGAGCTAACAATTTAGGGGAAACTAATAGTTCATTTCTTAGCTAAGTACTTGTCTTCAAATACTGTAAACTCGAATAACATGTGACTTAGTACATGCATGATAACTATTGAGGTTGTATATTATTATTGTTGTTTTTGTTAGTTTATTTCCTTCTCTTATTAAGTAGATGTTTATTTTCTATGTTACGACGACACTCCATTTTTTTTTGAGCCGTGTCGATACGTATTGACACGGATACCCGTGTCCGATACATGGATACGGCTCAGTTACCGAGAAATATATTTGAAAATTTAAAAGACCTTAATTACTCTAAAATTTGATTATTAATATGAATATACCCTGAGAAGCTTTTATCTTTGGTGAAAAAGATACTTTGTAAGCTTTATCTTTAGTAATACAAAGATACTCTCTATATATTTTCTCTCACTATCTATGTTAACCTACTTATCTACTTTGTGTATACCGTATCCCCGTTTTCTAGTTTTTTAAGTTGCCGTGTCAAAGGGATGTATTGGACACAGGACACGTCACCTTGTCCGTGTCGTTGTAACACAGTTCATTTTTAATATTTTGAATGACAAGGTTGACTTTGCAGTATAGCTTCCACAATAGATGCTGTTCTGTTATCACATTCAGATGCACTACATCTTGGTGCTTTGCCATATGCTAAGCAGCATCTTGGACTTACTGCTCAAGTTTATTCAACTGATCCTGTTCACAGACTAGGTCTTTTGACGATGTACGATCACTATTATTCACAAAAGGTGACATTTCTTTCACCTTGGTGTTCTCTGTAGGATTTTAAAATGCTTGACATTATATATGTATCCTGAATTTTTGCATAGGACTGCGGTATATTATCATAGACAGAACTAGTTGGGTAGCCATTCATTCGTAAACTATTCTTGGTTGCTGCTCCTGCTTTAGCAAACATTAGAGTTTATATAACAGAATCTATTAGTAGTCCACCTTAGTTTGAGGGGAGTGCATGAGATTGAATATTTGAAATCTGTACCACATCTTAAAAGCTGATGTTTTGTAGAGGTAAAAGCATACATCCTACGAGCTCCTAGCTTTTTTATTTTCATGACTCGATTGTTTTTTGTTGTTGATGATGGGTTTACTTTTCCAATATCTCTATCTGCTTTTCAAGGCCTATTTTTTTTCTTCTTGTGACGATTACATTTTTCTGCAACTTTGCTCCTTTTATAATATCTACATATCAGTCTGAAGCTGATACATCTCTCAATTGTTTCCAATTTAATTTTCCAAGCGATTGTGATAAATTTTTTTATCTTCTCACATACTTTTTTGTTTGACTGCAGCAAGTTTCCGATTTTGACTTATTTTCTTTGGATGACATTGATTTCGCTTTTCAAAGTATCGAGACACTGAAATATTCTCAGAATCATCACCTGACTGGTAGGCAATTTCACTCTCAGTTTTCTTTGACCTCGTCTCGTGAAACACAATATGCAACCTAGTTGTTAGTGTCCCTAGATCAGCATCTCATACCCATCATACCCATGCAAGTGTAACCAACCTTTAGCATGGGAAACACTCACTTTTAATAAAGGGAATCAATGATGCGCTATATGAAAATCTTCGGCTATGTTTAACATTTCTTTTTTAGATAAAAGTAATATCTATCTTTATTGTTGTCGTCTGTCTCTCTTGATTTTTCCACCATAAAACTTAAATAGGTAAAGGAGAAGGAATTGTTATTGCTCCTCATGTAGCGGGGCATCTATTGGGCGGTACTGTCTGGAAAATAACAAAAGATGGGGAGGATATAATATACGCTGTAGACTTCAATCATCGGAAAGAAAGGTTTTACGCAATTTTCCTACCAATTAATTAAAGATAAAACTTGGAGATGTGTCACTCTGGTGAATACTTGAGAAAGGATCAAAGAGCTTACCTTTTTATTTTTTCCGCTGGTTTACCAGACACTTGAATGGAACTGTCTTAGAGTCATTTGTGCGGCCTGCCGTTCTGATAACTGATGCTTACAATGCTTTGAACAATCAGCCTCCTAGACGCCAAATTGACCAAGAGCTAGGTTTCTCAGGTATTCTTCTCGCATGATTTGATGTTCATTATGTCCATATCATCCGTACATTGTTTTCCCTATATTACACCTTCCTATCGTTTTAATGTTTTAGAAGATTTCCAATCCCTTGTGTACGAATTATTTGGGAGTCATATACTTCTTAGGACAGGTGTTGAGACTATGTTTACATGATTTGTGATTAGTTTTATTTTTCTATTTCTTTTAGAGAGAATTAAGAACACCCTAGAAGGAGGTGGAAACGTACTGCTTCCTGTTGATACAGCAGGGCGGGTTTTGGAACTTCTTTTGATTTTGGAACAGGTAGGGTCAGATCAATCTTGTAAATGGTGTTAATCGCCTCCGATGTTTAACTATTCTTGGACACTGACGATCTTATGTTTTCTGATTTGCAGTATTGGGCACAGAAACATCTGCCTTTCCCTATTTATTTTCTTACGTATGTTTCTTCGAGTACAATTGAGTATGCAAAGAGCTTCCTTGAGTGGATGAGTGACTCAATTGCAAAATCTTTTGAAGACACACGTGACAATGCTTTTCTTTTGAAGTAAGTAGTTCAGAACACGTCATGTGTGGTGTTTTTGTTCTGATTATACTGTAATACATGTTTCCTTTTGTCCTTCTTTCCCATATGCACTTAAGTTTTCTATTTCTCTTCGTCTTACCGTTATTGTAAAATGAAGTTGAACATCCGGAGTTTCTTTTCATTTATAAGAATGATCATTTAAGGGGTTGCTTAGAGTACATAAGTATAAGCACTCTTTTTAGAGCAAATTTTGTTTGAATCGCCAGCATATAAATCAGTAACTTCAAATTGATTCAGGAATGTTACACTCATGATCAACAAGAGTGAGCTGGAAAAAGTACCAGAAGGCCCAAAAGTAAGACGCTTAGCTTTCATAAAACTGTACTTTTTTGTATGACTTATTTTTTGGGATGAAGTTGACTGATACTCTTATGATCTTATCTAGGTTGTCTTAGCTTCAATGGCCAGCTTGGAAGTGGGATCTTCTCATGATATATTTGCTGAATGGGCAACTGATGTCAAGAATCTTGTTCTATTTACAGAGAGAGGGCAGGTATGTTCAATATTCTACCCTGACTGGTTAAGTTTGTTGATTTATGACCTGTTTACAATTTCATCAGAGTATTTTAGGCTTCCGTATTGTTCAAAAAAAGAAATCTGGGAAACTTCTTATCCATTAGAATTAGGCATAACCACCATCAGTCACTAATAGTAACTACTAAGTTGTGTTTTTCAAAAGCTGGTTTATAATGCATTAGTAATAGTTTATTTGGTAACATGCAAGTTTTTATTTTTCGCGTAACATGCATAAATCTAGCTTTTGGCTATTTTTTCCTGTGTTCTGGATAATTTTTATTCATTCTAAGACCCTAGTTACCAACTTTGAATGTAGTTCGCAACGGTAGCTCGAAATCTTCAGGCAGATCCACCTCCTAGAGCTGTAAAGGTCACTATGCGCAATAGGGTTCCACTGGTAGGGGAAGAGTTAATAGCTTTTGAAGAAGAGCAAAATCGAATAAAGAAGGAAGAAGCACTTAAAGCTTGTATAAACAAAGAGGAAGATGTAAAAGCATCTAATGGGTCCGATACTAAAGAAGATGATCCAATGGTCATTGATGCATCTAACGCTCCTGCTTCATCTGAGGGTATGTTGTTCACTTATCTTCACTGTTGATTTTCCTAGGATTTTTTATGATGTATATTCCATGCAATGTTTTCTATAACAAGGTGTATTTTTTTATTTTCTATTAACAGATTCTTTTTCTATATTAGTTAATGGTAAAACTGCATTATCAAATAACCATCCTCACCCTTCGTTTAGTTCTAAATATCCCTGGTTTGGGACTCCCTGTTTTATATATTAAGACCTTGATGTAATCATGTACTTCAAATAATTTTAAGGAGGAGAGTCAATATTTAATATGATTGTTCTCTACGTTCAATGTACTTTTTCAGTGGATTTGGGTGATGTAATACTAGGATCATAAATTAGTATTGAATAAGCTACTATTCTTAGTTTTATATTCTGATTTACCTTTCAGTGACTGTACCGCATGGAGGTGCTCATCGGGACATCTTCATTGATGGATTTGTTCCTTCTTCTACAAGTGTAGCCCCGATGTTTCCTTTTTATGAGAACTCTTCAGAATGGGATGATTTTGGTGAGATCATTAACCCTGAAGATTATGTAATCAAGGAAGAGGACATGGATCTTATGTCAATGCATGTAAGTTTTACATGTACATTCACTGCTTACTCACAATGTTTGTTATCAGTTCTCCCATTCTTTTTCCTCTTTCACGTTTTCTAGTATGTCATAACTTAACCACTTCAAATTTAGGGGGCTCACATAAATTTTGTTCATCTAATCCGTGTGCTTTCTTTTTTCTTTTGTGTTTTCCCATAACAAATTCTCTGTAAACTCTTGTAAACTAGAGTCTAAAATTATGATTTCTTTTGTAAGAAGTTGGCAAAACTGCCAGTTCTTAGTGAGCTTATGCATGAAAACTTTGCTTAGAAAGATGCGTAGTAAAGGTGCTAATTGGATATCGGGCTTATGCTTGATAATGGTCTGCTTCTAAGAGTTTCATAAGTCAGGATTCTTATTTTGCATGCTTATGTACTTAATAGCTTTCGAAGAGAAGTTTGCGACTGCATGGATTCTAGATTGTGTTTGTGTGGTTCCAACTTTGTTGGATGTATGTTGTGTTTCATACATCTTCTTTCTCAGGTTGGGGGAGATCTTGATGGCAAACTCGATGAAGTAGCTGCTAACCTGATACTTGATTCAAGACCTTCGAAAATTGTTTCCAATGAATTAACGGTATGTCATAACCTACCTACACAGGTGCTTTGGTTTTTAAAAGCTGTGTGCGATATAAGTTCATTGTTTAACATCTATGTAAAAACAAATTGTCTTATTTTATTGATTATTACTATGTAAGGCCTTCTGTATGTAAAAAATAGAAGTACAAGTATAACAGAAAGTGTAATAGGTCACGGTAGTTTAAATTATTGCTGCTTGATAAAATATTTTTATCTGTATATCACAACCAATGGCTTTGCTCATTACGACCTTTTGGTTCAATCCACTTGATTTTTTTTACTTTATCCTTTAAACCCTACCGAGTTCCTAGTCCCCGCCTATGTTATCTTTCTTAATTTCAATAATGACATGTTTACAACTCCCTTGTTTCAGGTGCAAGTGAAGTGTTCATTGGTGTACATGGACTTCGAAGGTCGTTCGGATGGCCGGTCTATCAAATCAATTCTTGCCCATGTCGCTCCTCTGAAACTTGTATGTCAATACTAATTTTCTTTTTTATGTCATTAACTAACTGTTTTCGTATCGTACAATTGCTTACTTTTGGTTTAACTAAGTTTGGACTTCTTTCAACTCATTGAATTATTGTGATGTCGTTCTTAATGAAATTAGCCAAATAACTTTTCATCTGTTGGAGAATACGTAGGGTATGAGTTACTGATCAGATGTCATCTTTTTCCTTTCGGATAGGTTTTGGTGCACGGATCAGCAGAGGCTACTGAGCATTTAAAGCAGCACTGCTTGAGGAATGTGTGTCCCCACGTGTATGCTCCCCAGATTGGAGAAACAATTGATGTCACCTCGGATTTGTGTGCTTACAAGGTGATCAGGAATGCCTGGTTTTGATATTATTCTGGACCTGAAATGCTTTATCACCTTGATTGATTTAGTTTTTTTTTTCCTTAATCACAGGTGCAACTTTCTGAGAAACTGATGAGTAAAGTACTATTCAAGAAGGTAAGCATT
>JAJJMC010017794.1:1430701-1448047 GCA_023531435.1 Papaver californicum
TTATAATTCAATGATATAATTAATCTCACATAAAGATATCAAAATCACTACTGACCAAATACAGAGAGTATCAATTTGTATAAAATAAATTAGTAGGTAGCATTTGTCATTGTACAATTCACCAAAGTAGAAACATAGAAAAAGTGAGAGCGAGAACAATGACAGTCGGTTGTCGCAATGGTGTAGTGCATCTTTCCATATTGTTTTTAGGATTTGCACTGTTTTGTGGATGTTTATCAACGGTTTCAGCCGGAATATACATCAAAAGAGTTCATGTGCATCTGACTAATATTTTACCAAACAATAAGGATGCAACTTTTCATTGCAAATCTGGAGAGGACGATCTTGGTGAGCATACACTAAGTTTTGGTCAAGATTTCCATTGGGATTTTCGTGTCAATATTTTTCAAACAACAATGTTCTGGTGCAACATTTGGTGGTATCCATATGATGGACATAGAGTAGAAGTAGGTATTCACATATACGAAGCCAAAAGAGACATAGCTGCCTGTGGTGACAATTGCGAACGCTTCATAACAGGCGATGGCATTTCTTTTCGCAACACGGATACAGGATCTTTTGAGTTGGTCTATCCTTGGCCATATAAAACTCCTATCTATTCTCATCATTAAACTCCTCAACTCCAAATATATCAGTCACTATGCCAAATTACCTACGAGAATGTGATAATGTGGACTGTGTTAAATGTTTATTTTTTTTTCTCCGTGTTGTTGGATTTTTAGCCAAATAAAATGCATTTCAATGTTTTGAAGACAAATAAAATTAGATAATCGGTTAGTTAACCTATAATATTTTATTTATGGGTCTAGAAGATAAATAAAATTAGATATTCTTCTAACATCTAAGAATCTTTTATATATTTTCTTAATATTTAAAATTGGATATTCTATCTAAATTGTATATAACTAAATTTTATATTAGCTACTAATATAAAATTGGAATCATAAATTGGGCTAGATTTTGGATAAGGAGATTTTTTTTTTAATGATGATATGTACATACTACCCTTTACACTAATAATTTTTTTTTTAATAAATATCCCCACCATTTATACTATTCAATACCGACTCCTCCCTTTTTTCTCCTCTTCTTCTCTTTTTCTTTTTCATTTCCATCCGTTGCTCACCCCTAGGACTCATCCGTATAATTGAACAACATTTAAAATAGAGAACATTTTGTATGAAATTAAAGAAATATTAAATCTCGATTAGAAGAATCGAGCTCATAACATCAGATGAAACCCAACTTCATCAAAATGAACAAAAAAAAACTGTAGATTACAATTAAACTTTAGGAATCATACGATGATTATTCCCATAGAGAACTGGTCCATCAGAGTCTTGGCATCGCTCTCAATGATGATATGTGTAATCTTCAACTCCACTGCTTTCTTGAGAGCATTTCAAACAGGTCGAGTTTCAGATTCTTCAGACGAGACCACATCAAAAGTCATTGAGGCGCAAAAGGAAGGTTTATTCTCAGCATCTCTCATCACATATCATGCACCATTTTCCAGAATTATATCATCAAAGGCACCATCTGTATTGCATTTTATCCATCCAAGGAGGGGCATCCACTTATCATGACTAATGATAACTATGCTAGAAGAGATTTATAAAGTAGGAGGTCTGGAGATTAGCATGGCTTTAGCTCTACATATAACATCCCGGTGGGTTTCTTTCTTAGTGTTTAAAATCAAATTGTTCCTACTACTCCAAAGAGACCAGAGAATAGTAACAAAGAAGCTATGATGATCATCAGGCAATCTAGTAGCTAGATCAGCCATCCAGAAACCAAGCCAATCAAGCAGAGATTTATCTAAGAAACTAGAAGTTGCCACCGCCATATTCAATAGTAATAAAATACAACACCACATCTAAATGTGCAGGATGAAACCAGATACATCATGAGAAAAACATGTTTATTTGTTAGAATATGCAGGATGTAACCAGATACATCTTGAAGAAAACATATTTTTTTGTCTTAATATTATTCTGTAAAGTATAATATGATGTACAAATTCATGTTTGATTTTGTCAGGATATGCATGATGAAACCAGATTCATCCTAGCCAAAAATTATTTCATCTTAGATAAATCTAGGTTTATTTTCGTAAATATACAATATAAACTTTAGTACCAGCTATCTTTATAGGCACACACTATATAACATTTTACAAATTCATGTTAGGTGGAAGAGACTAGTGCAACTTTATTTTAAATCAAATATTGGTTTTTCTTTTCCTTAGCCATTCAATAGAAGTTTAACAATCTTGTTTTAAGTTAGTAATCTGGATGCACATGAATCAGTCTTCCAAAACAAAGCTAGTTAGGATGGGAAAAGGAAGTTTAGTTTGATGATCAGTCTGGGTCAGGTATGCAGCATGGTAATGTAGTCAAGCTCGGTAACGTCAGGATTTGCCTGTGATTGTACTGTTACGACTTGACCATAGGTTCAAGACTTCAGGTTATGTTGTAACGCCCACCTCATAATTCTAGGTCGGCCGCCCTAAAATAGAAGTGTGGCATACTCATGGAACACTTTACACACTCAAACCTTCAAGCCAACAAATGGAGATCCGGCTATCGTGTGGTGCTCTTGAAATATAATAGGTTTTTAAAAAAGTCTTATTTAAAAATGACGAGAGTTATAAAAGATCTTTAAAACAAAAGTCTATCTTCGACACGCATGTCGGTTATATAAATTAAACGATAAGAATCTTACTTAAAATAAAGAAACCTAGACTTAAAAACAAACTATAAAACATTTGTTTGTTTAAGCACCTAGAAGACAAAGATGATATAGCTATCCGGAACAAAAAGTCGTTCTACTAGTTAGGTTGTTCCGCGGCCACCGTTCCATGAAAAATAATAGTAAGTTGGGTCATACCCCAACTGAAAGTAGGCTTTCGCACCCTTATAAAACTTACAAATAACCTAGCAAACCCAAATCCTTGAAATGGCAACAAAATACGAAAATGGTTTATAAGAGTATCTCTTGGTAAAATAATAGCTTCGACGACTAAAAATAGTTACAGAACCTCATACTATGCATAAGACACGGAGACACCAAAAAATAGAGGTTAACATGTAGTAATAAAACAGATTTCCCACCCAAGGAATTAATCGACATCTCCTCTCTATAATTTCAATCTCTAACCGTACTATGACACTATCAACTCTTGTGTAGTCCATTTAATTCTCAACTGTGCGTCAGAAAATAAGTGTTGTCGATCCCATTCAAGATAATAGATCAATATCTTCTAGGCGACCCCTCGTTCATCGCCCAACAACATCTTGGAGTCGAGCCAACTACGAGTCTCAAACAGATGAAATACAAGCACAACAACCATCATAGCATGTCTGACACGTAGCTCTAAAAAGTGAATCGTCATGTTTTAGTTCTTTTTGTTCCACAACTTGTAAAGTGTCTCTCATGCATCAACACTCATCATTACTTATTATTGTGCCAGGCTTTCCCGCAACCTGGTGTCAGTCGGGAAATAAAGCTATCTGTTTTGAGTAGTGTGCCTTACTTTCCCGCAACCCACGTGTCGATCATGCATTAATGCTCATCATTACTCTTTATTGTGCCAGGATTTCCCGCAACCTGGGTGTTAGTCAAACATCAAAGCTATCTGTTTTGAGTAGTGTGCCATACTTTCCCGCAACCCACGTGTCAATCATGCATAAATGCTCATCATTACTTTTTATTGTGCCAGGCTTTCCCGCAACCTAGGTGTCAGTCAAGCAGCAAGGCTATCTATTTCGAGCAGTGTGTCTTGCTTTCCCGCAACCCATGTGTCGATCATGCACCAACGATGTCAAATTTAAAACTTATCGACTTTTCAGATCTTTTCAGAAAGTTTTGCTTCAGTGTTTCTCGTCCCATCGTAACTCGTTACTTCTCCAATACCTTTTGGAAACACATAGCTTGGAACTTATTCCCCCACAATTTGCCCCCATTTTCCTTATTTGGAATCGACAGTTGGTAAAAAATTTGAAAAAAGAAAAAATAATAATAATTACCATTTCGACTCTTACGCTTACAATAACTTCCTTTCCCATGTTTAACTACACTTTTTCCCGCTTTTTGCGCTAGCCGTTACTTTTCTTCGCACGTTTCTGTCAGTTGGCGGTTTTCGAGGAAATCAAATCTCTGATATTTTTTTTTTCAGTTTTCGACGGTTCATCAGTTTCAGTTTTCTTCTATTTAATGCCGATTATTTCCCTCATTTCATTCTTTACACCTTTTGTCTTCTTCTCTTTAAAGTTTTAGTGCTTTTCATTCCTTTGAACTTTTCAAAGATTCTTCAACGCCTTTTCATTCTCATGAACTTCTGTGATCAAGGATTCTTGCATCGGGATCAAGTTTTTTCTCTTTTCAATCAACATTCTCTTCTGTCTTTCACTTCATTGTAAGTAATCCTTTTGCTTTTTCCTTATCATATTTGTTTGTTTATCAATCTCTGTATCTGAACCTTTTTGAATTAATCATTGATGATGATGTTCTTATCTGTCTGTTATTTGTTTGAATGAATGATGATAATGATGATGATGATATCTCTTTTTGATGACTGATTGTTTTATCATGATCCTTTCTTTCCTGCTTTGGTTTTGATTTTTATCATAATATGCTTATTTTTTCTTGCTTTCCTGTGTAGATAAAATTCATCATGGATGGAAAGAATAATGCCAAAGTCACCGGTGATGCTTCTCACTAGGATGACCAATCTTTAATCAGGAAGTCATCCCGCTATGCTACGGTGAAAAAAAACTGGAGTGGATGAATCTGGTAGCTCAAGAGGTCATCCTTCTGATGCAGTAAGGCCTGCAAATGTTCCTGCTGCAGCCAGCAATCCCGCTCCTAAGAATAAACGGTATCATGAAAGTTGTAGCTTTAGGTCCGTGAACCTTGAGGACTTCAAAAGGAAACATCATCTTCGCCGATTCAAAGTCTCATTATATAACCAGGGTGAAGATGAAATTTCAATGGAAATGATGGAAGGGTTTGATTATAGAAACAAAAAGTTATTAATTCTTGCGGGAGCATTAGAAGCAGGCCTTCAACTTCTTTTGTATCAGAGTGAAAATCCTTTTCAGTTTGAGGTTCTTGCATCCCGCAGCAAATCCCCACATGGTTTAGCTCGATCCATCACTCAATACAATGGAAACTGGTGGCGTATACTGGATGAATGCAGCATGCGAAGCCAAGGAAGAACCAACTTTACTTGTTACGTTCCTGATATTGCGGAACGTCATCATTATACAGTCAAAAAATTTCATACTACGTATTCGCAAAACATTGCTGCGAATAATTTTAAGAAGTGTAGCGTTGGTCTTGGCCGCAAAGGTGGTAAGGGATTCCGCTTGCTTCATGAGATTGATAATTCCAAATTAAAATTCGTTCCCGGAACGCAAACTCCTTTAAAGGAAAGAGTCCGTGTAGATCATGACTTTAAATGGTACCGCACTCCTTTGGTTATTTAGGGTCCATGGGTCCGTCCTCGATAACGTGGCTTACAACCTTCTTACTTGTTTTGATGGTTATTGCCCCTGACGATTAAATTTTTCTGACTTCAAGTTTGCACTTGTCACCGTGGTACGTAAAGTTTCTCTCTGTCTTTTGATACTTTATGTATTGCTTAATGGTTAAAATTTCTCTCTGATGGTTAAAATTTCCTATATTTTTATAGCCGCAAGCTGACGAAGGTGCAAAAGATGACGCAGGAGTTGCAAGGCCGCAACTCCTGTAGAAAAGGTATTGTTTTACCATGATGAACTCTAATAATCCTTATGAATCTCGTTTAATGAATTATTGCGGTTCATTAATAGGGTCGGAAGAAGGTGAAGGGTGCATCCTGGGCTTCTACCGACAGGGAAGAGGGAGAAATTCAATATTTCCCCCGTTCATCGTTCAATCTTGAGAGGTGAAGGAAGTTCCGATCCAGAAAGACGGGAGGAAGAGTAGAACATACCTCTTCAAATAACAAATTTTGAATATGCGGAACGAGCTGATGCTGCGGAACAAACTTTAGATGCTACGGTTAATTTCTCGCATCAAGCTGTCGTTCCTGACCCTTCATTCTTTCTCAAATTCTCTCCTTTAACCATTGATGAGCCACTTAAACCTGCCTCAAGTGAAGATGATTCAACTGATGAGGAGGATCATATTACTCAAAGTGATCCTAAAGTTACTTCAACAGAAGTGGATATACAAGCACATGTTGCGGAAACAAGTGAGTTAGAAGATTCTAGAGCAACGGGTGGTGTACCCGTAAATACTATGGTAGTAACTTCTCCTACCGTTGTTAATGTTGCGAGTGCGGTTGTTGCTGATGCATCTCAGCCAAATGAAGAAATCCCGTAAATGAATAAAGGGAAGGGGATTGCAGAAGATTCAAATCTCTAGGGGGAAAGAAGAAGAAGCCTTTAAATGGTTCATGTCAAGGGATCTTTTATCTGTTCCAAGCAATTCTTTGCCAGTGAAATCAAATAGTGCTTAGTCTCACGCTTGCGAAAGTGTATGCGGTTTGTACCATACGAAATGGTTAAAGATGCTTGGCTGAAAGATCAAGGTAAAGCCGTTGACCCAACATTCCGCATTAATGTACCTTCTTCTCTTGCGGAAACAATTGCGCTTGCGGACGGAAAAGTATACTCTTTCCCGCAACAAGCTATTCTAATGTATTATTATTTTTTTTATACCCTTTGATTTCCTTTTATTTTTAGTTCTACTTATAACTTTAATTCTACAACTTGCACGGGGTCAAAACGCCACACATACCACGTACAAATTCTTCAAAGCGCGCTCCACAATGATGGAGTCCCAATTTAGGGCTGTAGAAAATGATGCTTTGGGTTTAAAGCGGGAAAATGACGTGCTCCGCCAACAATTGCTGGATCTTCAGAATCAAGGTTTAATTCTTTCTATCTTGTCTAATTTTCTTAAATTTCTTACTTGTTTTCTGAATTACTTCATGGGGTCAGCGGGGGATTCAGAACTTATATCTAGGATGCGACGTAAAAATACACAGTTGAGAGATCATGTAGTGAGGGTTAACAATGAGATTGTGGAGGTCACGACAATATTTAACGAACTTGTTGATAGTCATGGTTTGGTCACTCGGAAGCATGAAATTAGAATCACAACATCGGCTTTTATTTGGGGAGAAAGCTCGCAAGAAAGCAGAGTTTGAAGCTACTTTATTGTGGACTAAAGATAGCGTTTCTGAGGCATGGGAAAGATCTGATAAATTGGAAGAAGAGACCCGTAAGCTTTGTGTAGAACGCCAGAATATCCTTGCAGGGTTTTCCTGTTCCAGTCCATATCACAATTCACAGTTTTCTTCGTATATAGCTCAGCTCATTAAGGACAAAGACAACTTGGCTTCAGAAGCTTGTGCTAAAGGAAAAGCCCTTGCGGATGCTCAAGTTAAGATCCGTAATTTATCTGATTCTATTCTTCATCCTAAGAGCGACATTTCCGTCTTCACAAAGAAGTAAGAAGGTGTACATCTAAATTGAATCGATTGTGGGATAATGAAGTAGAGTTATATCAGTACCACCAAAATCTTCAACAACTTACTGCCAATTACAATAAACTTTCAGAAGAATATGATTTTCTTGATGTTACAAAGGATGCTATGGGTCGCGAATTAGCAGAGTTTGAATCCCTCGCAAGAGGTATCGTATTTTACCGCATGCTTAAAAGTCAATATTATTCCCGCGTTGATTAACCTGTTGCTTTTGTTTCAGGTTTTGAAGAGAAGTTTAAAGACGCAGCCGCAAGAGCTGCTAAGGCTGAAGGGGAGCTCGATGCGGAAAATATTAGAATGGAAGAACTCAATAAGCAATTACATCTATCTTCCATTAGAGCTAATGAAACGCAAACTCAGCTGGAGCTTTCCTCTACCAAGGCCAATGAAGCGCATGCTCAACTTAAACTTTTATCTTCTAAGGTCAAAGAAGCTGAGGAAAAATTAAGGCAGGAATCTCTGAAGAATAAAAGTCTTGTTTGGGACTTATCTTAGGAGGGAGGGAAAATAAAATTTTGGAAAACAAAAGTCCAGAATTCCGAAACCGAAGTAAATCAGTACCAAATGGAAATTGAAAAATTGAAAAACTTATATTTCGTGGTTAAGAGCCGAAACTCGAGTTTTAATTGCAAGAGAAATCAACAATACTCTTGATCAAGTACAAGCTGATGGATTTCCTAAAATTTACAAGCGCAAAGATGTCCCGGATAACCCTCCTTTTGAAGCTGATGTTCCCGCTCCTTAGCCTTCTTTGATGTTGCTTTATTTTTCTTTACTTCCAAATTGTATTTGCACTTTTATTTTGATTTGTATTTATATCCCTGCAAAACAATTCAAGAATATATATATTGCTTGTTAGTTCATTATACGAGTGTGAATTTATTAACCGGAAGGAAATTTCGTACCTTGAGTTATATTGAGGGTTGAAGCGCATATCAAACCTCTCTCTGGCCAGGAGGAAATTAGGATGCGGTCCCTAGTGTGTCTCCTGAGACAGAGAGTGATACAACAATTAATGTCATGTTAGGCATCTCTGTAGCGAAAGACCCAATAGTCTTACACTCATAAACATTTTCATGGACTTTTTAGAGAGATTACATTCTGCTGCTTTACCTAGTATGAAGCCAAATTGTTGTATAATTGCATTGCTGGTTGTGAGCACTTCCTGAAGTGGAGAGTACCTGATACATTAGTTAATGTCATGTTAGGCATCTCTGTAGCGAAAAATCCAACAGTTACAAATATTTATTTGGACTTTCTAGAGAGATTGCATTTGATTTGCTTTACCTATTATGAGCGTAAACTATTGTAAAATTGCATTGTTGGTCATGGATAATATGGTTTGAGATATTGTGCGTTCCAAGGATGTTATAGAATTTCCTCATCCATATACCGCACATGGTATGATCCTTGTCCCGCAATATCTTGTATAACATAAGGTCTTCCCCATCTAGGTGCGAACTTTCCTGCTCTTTTATCCCTTTGGTATTCCGGGATTTGCCGTAAAACGTACTGTCCTTCCACAAAGTTCAGCAATTTTACTTTTTTATTGTATTCTTTTTCCAATCTTCTTTGATAATTTTCCATTCTTTGAAGTGTAACCCTTTTTCTTTCTTCTAAGTCATCCAACTTTCAAGCATTAAGTCTGAGTTCAAGTTCTTTTCCCATGCTTCTGTTCTTGTTGTGGGTAAAATGACTTTCGTTGGAATAATTGCTTCTGCTCCATATGTAAGAAGAAATGGTGACTCTCCAGTGGAATCCCTTCTTGTTGTGTGGTATGCCCATAATGTATTATGAAGCTGTTCACACCATCGCTTATGATGACCATCAAGAGTTTTCTTTAAATTCATGGCAATTGTTTTATTTGTTGCCTCAACTTGTCAATTACTTTGTGGATATAGTGGAGGAGACTTATTATTTTGAATAGTAAATGCTTCGAAAAACATGTCAAAAATTTTCCCTTGTAATTGTTGTCAATTATCCGAAACCATGGCTATCGGAATTCCAAATCTACAAATTATATTCTCAACAAAAAATTTAAAAACATTTGTATCTCTGATATGTGCAAGAGCTTTGGCCTCAACCCATTTAGTGAAATAATCTATGGCTCTAATTAAATATTTTTTTTTGTGTACCCTCCATTATGGCCCAACAATGTCTATTCCCCATATTGCAAATGACCAAGGACTGAGCACAAAGTTAAGTTCTGTTGCGGGTGCTTTTATTCTTTCTGCATAGTGCTGACATTCTTCACATATTTTTACCATATTTTCCGCATCTTTATGCATAAATGGCCATTAGTATCCTTGTGTTTTTGCTTTTAATGTAAGTGATCATCTTCCACTATGATTTCCCGCATCTCCATAATGTATATCCTTGAAAATTCGCTGCCCTTTTCTTGTGATAGACATCGAAGTACTGGTTCCAAAAAGGATATGCGGTATAGAATGTTATCCCGCAACTGATAATTCACAGATTTTGATTGCACCTTTCTTGCCTCTTTACTGTTTGCGGGCAAGATCCCATCCTGTAAATATTGATGTATTGGAACCCTCCAATCTTCTCTAGATAATTTATTTTCTGATTTTTGTGGAAATTTTGTATCATCTTTATCAGCTGCATCTTGAATGTATTCTTCAACTTCTTCTTCTATGTTTTCAACTGCCAACAACTTAATTGACGGCTTATAAATACGCCCAATTTTGACTACTAAAGTGTTTTGATCCTTTATCATTAAAGAAATAAATGCTAGTGCATCAGCCTGTCGATTCTTATCTCTGGATAAATGCCGAAAGGTTATATTTGGCACTTGAAGCGCCAATTTTTGCACAAGATTCTTGTATTCTATCAGGTCTTCATCAAGCGCTTGATATTTCAACTCAACCTGCCAAATTATTAATTGTGAATCACTTTTGAGCCGCACATCACAAATTCCCAATTCAATGATGAAACGAAGAGCGTGAACCACAACTTCATATTCCAGTATATTATTTGTATGTTCGCCAAATTCAAGACAAAATGCATGGACCATTCGGTCTCATGTAGGAGTTGTAATCACAATTCCAATTCTCGCACCTTCTTTATTCCGTGCACTATCAACAAATACTTCCCATCTGCAGGAATTTACAGAACTTAGAATATCTTGGGAATCATCGTCTTCTATTCCGGGCAAACCTTGGATTTCAAAATCATCATCTATTGGTAAGTCCGCAAGGAAATCTGCTAGGATTTACGACTTTTGCGCAGTTTGTATTTCAAATAAGATGTGGAACTGTTCTAGTTGTGCATTCCATTTTGTTATTCTTCCTACTTTTCCCACATTCTTCAGTACAGACTCCAACGGAGCTTTGCTTGGTACCCGCACATAATATATCAGAAAATACGTGCGTAATTTCTGGGTAGCAAAACCAGTGCTAAAATTAATTATTCAATTTTGGTATAATTTCTTTCTGCATGGTTACTTTGTCATTTGTTCGTACCAATACACGTTTACAACATCTTCTGTTGCGGCTATGTACAAGGAAAACACTTCTTCAGGTTCTGGTTTTTGTAGTGCGGGCAATGTGGCGAGATAAGCTTTAATATTTAGGAAGGCTTGCTCACAATTCTCGTTCCATTCAAATTTATTTTTCTTTTTTAAAGTGTCAAAAATGGGCTTGCATTTGTCCGATGATCTAGCAATAAATCTACCGAGTGCGTACAAACAACCATTTCATTTCTGTACTTCTTTAACATTCCTTGGAGATGGAATATCAACAATTTCCTGAATTTTTGTCGGGTCAACTTCGATTCCTATTTTGGTAACCAAGTATCCCAAAAACTTTCCTGACGTAACCCTAAAGATGCATTTATCGGGATTAACCTTCACTCTGAATTTTCGGAAAACTTCAAATATCTCTTTCAAATCTTGTAAATGATCCTTTGAAAATTTATTTTTTATGATCATGTCATCTACATAAACTTCGAGAGTGCGGCCTATCCATGGTTTAAAAATTGAATCTACCAACCGCTGATAAGTTGCTCCTGCATTTATTAGCCCAAATGATATTCTGGTATAACCATACAAACCGTGCGGAGTGAAAAATGCCGTATGTTCTTGATCTTCTTCAGCTAGAGCAATCTGGTTGTACCCTGAATGCCCATCCATGAAGGATAAAGCCTCATGACCTTCAACAACGTCCACCAACTGATTAATGCTGGAGAGCGGATTACTATCTTTTGGGCATGCCTTGTTTAAGTTGGTGAAGTCTATGCAAATTCTTACTCCTCCATTTTTCTTTAGTACAATCACCATGTTTGAAATCCAAGTTGGGTATTGCACCTCTCGTATAAACCCTGCATCCATGAGCTTTTTCAACTCCTTTTCAACTGACAAATGATATTCAGGTGCTACCTTGCGTATGCGCTGTCGAAAAGGTGTGGTTCCTGGATGTATGTGTAACTCATGTCGAACAATACTTGGATCGATGCCTGGCATGTCCTCCATCTTCCATGCGAAGATGTCCACATAGTTTCTAAGTCGAGTGACTAAATTGTACTCCCTTTCTGTTTCCATTAGCGTCCCAATCTTTATCATTCTGGGGAGTTCCTCTGTTCCTATGTTGACATTTTTGGTTTCTTCGATTGATGTAAAAGTTGATTTGGGAACTCCTAAAAGTGTGGGATCCCCCTTTGATTGCTATGTTGGAAGACCACCTTCATCAATTTTTGGCATGCTTTCCTTCATTGAAATACCTTCATTTATTTCATTTATTGCCTTATTTCCCGCAGTCTTAATCATATATTGGCTTAGGGATTCTTCCTTAGCCTTCATCTTTCGCTCTTTTTTCCTACTTTGTTGCTGTTGTTGTTGCCCTTCATTCATGCGGATTTCTGCAAAATTACTAGATTTTGCTTCATTCTGATCTCCTTTTATCTATCTCCCCTTGCGGTGTTGGGAATCGCAAGTATTGGTGATATTTTGAAGCTATCCCTTTCAGTTGATGGAACCAATGTCTTCCAACAATGGCGTTGTATGGATATGGAGCCTCCACTATACTGAATTTAGTCAAAATGCTTATCGGTCCAGCCGCAACATCAAGTAAGATTTCCCCTTTTGGTTTTGAAGCTAATCCATTAAACCCATAGATTGTGTAGCAAGAAGGCGTAAGCTGATCATCTTTTAATCTCATCTTCTGGAAGGTATCATAAAACAGTACATTAAGAGAGATGCCCCCATCTATAAGAATCTTCTTTACATTCCAACCTGATACTGGCAGCGTAAGCACTAGCGGATCATTGTGCATTTCGATTTCCTGGTCAACCTCGTCCGCATAAATAATGAGCGGGGATGCCATCCATTCTTCCCATGCTTCAACAACTCTTCCCGCAACCTTGAAAACTTCGTGACTACGAACTCTTTTATGCAGTTTTTTATCTATAGCTGTACTCATGGATGATTTTCCCGATTCAAAATAGGAGATCATGTTAATAGTTTGATCATTGTGCGGAATATTCACAGTTTTCCCCTTATTGAGTCTTGGTGGAAGATCGGGTAAATAAATAAATTCTTTTAGCTCCCCCGCATCGATCAACTTTTGCACTTGCATCTTTAGACTCCTGCATCGGATTGTGGAATGGCCCCAATAACAATGATATTCATAATATTCCTTCGAATTCTGCGTGTGTTGAGGCTGTTTTTCTTTTGTCCAAGGCCACTGAAAATCTTGTCTGTTTTTTATTGCATTTAGGATTTCTGAGTATGAGGTGTTGAGTTTAGTGAAAATTCTCTCCTCAAATTGGCGGATAAACTTTCTTCTATCTTCTGATTTTCCTCGCTTTGATTCATTGTCAGGAGCTTCTTCCACAACCCTCTTTCCGGAACTGGTTGACGGTTCTACACAATTTGCCTTGTTGGCATTCCCCTGATGTTGAGATATTATTCTGGGATGCTGCCTTTGTATGTCCTGCAATATTGCACATTTTTCAATAATATCTCTGAGATCCCGTTTGTTTTTCGGGTTTTTATCATGAATATCAACAAAAAGTTGGCTTTTTCGGTCGGCTATCCCCCGTTTATAACAGTTGATAGCAACTTTTGGGGTTACATCCCCTACTGCTTGACAGATCGTCCGCCAACGATCTGTATAATCTCGAATGGTCTCCTCTGTCCATGATGCAAGAGAAAATAGTTTGTCCATCCCTGAATCCGTTGGCTTGTTATACATGTATGTTTCCAGGAACTTGCGGGTCAATTGCGTGTAGGAATTCACTGACTCTTCTGGGAGATTATCATACCATGCTAAAGCTATCCCTTTTGAGCTTGACGGAAAATATCTGCACATAACAACATCATTTCGTTCCCACCGGGTCATGATGCGGTTGTAGTGCTTCAGGTGAGTTGTTGGACCCTTTATCCCATCATAGCATTCAAAGATGGGAATATTACACTTATACGGTATTGAGGAAAACGCAAGGTGATGTGCCAACGATGTTCTTTTAGCTTCTTTTAACACTTCTTCTAATCGCCCACCCTCTTTGTTTTTCATGATTTTAATTTCTTCTCGCATTTGCTCTATTTCCTCACAATATTTTCGCCATCTGTTATTTTGCAACTCTGATCATCAAAATCCAATCTATATGGTTCATTCTGTTGACATGCGGGTTCCACAATCATCACTCTCTGATCATTATTGACTTTTGCTTTTCTTCTTGCGGGTCTTTTGGAGCTTACTTCTTTCCCCTGTATTCTAGTCGTAGATGGTTCCGCACGATGCTGGGCTTTTTCTTTGAGCATTTGGTTTTCTTGGGTCAAAAGTGCGATTTGCTCCGTGATGTAATTTTAGAAGTGGTAAATAAAGGTTCGATTCTCGAACTTGTGAAGGTAATGATTTTAGAAAATAATGATTCTAATTAACTCTAGAAAATTTCAGGAGTAAGAAAAAGACTAAATAACCTAAAGATGATTTTTGAATAATTTTAAAAATACCAGGAATCAGGAATCAGGTAAATCTAACAACCTATGTGATTAATCAGATAATTCTTTTTAAATTAATTGAAGCCCAAATAATTGCCAAAGTTGGTTTTGTTATGCTAACAAACAGAGGTAAATCACAAGCATGGACTATCAAAATTAATTAACTAAGCATAATCCATCAAGCAAAAGCACAACTGTTGAAAGAAAACCGTTTTTACTATTTAAAACTATGCAATTCTAATAACAAAAGAATTATAAATAATTATTAGAAAATAATTAAATCACATAAAATTGAGAAAAATACCTTATCCATCATCCCAGTAAATAAACTTATCCCATGGTGAAGAAAACTTGCTCAAAAGTTGATTTCATTGCTCAAAATATTGATTACAAGGTTAAAGAATAGTGCAACAGCTGAACAGATACGTATATAAGTGTCACAGAATAGGGTTCAGCTGTTACAGAGAGCTTTAAGCAACAAAAACGTTCAAAATCTAAGGCAACAAGAGCAAAGTTGTAACAGTGGAACAGCAACACTTATAAATGTTACTGAGTCGTCTTCTTCAGCGATGGTGGGTGAAGAACAGTGCCGGCGATGCACCAGCAGGTGACCGGCGGCGCCAGAACTCCACCGGAATTTCTCTGAATCGATCTCTAGGCTTTTGTACTTATTTCTGAGGCTTGTAAACTCTTTATATAGGCCCTGTGAATCTTCTAGGATGTTCTAATCCCATTATAACTCGGTGATTTTGACGATAATTTGATGCCAATCCAAAACAGGGATGGATTCCTGTTCCCGTCCAATTCATGCTTCTCTGGCCCTTATCTTCGGCTTCTAGAGATTCTAATCGATTCTACTAACCTTGAATTAGATTGGGTAACTCCCAATTTGCGATGAAATCGCTAGAAAATCTGAATCGAAATTTTGCTGCCGATGAAGCTGTCCCGATGAAGCTTTGACTCGGTCAACTGACTTTGACCGAGTTGACTGGGCCGAGTTGACCCGCTGAGTTGGTCCGATCCAGCTCATCCCGATCCAAGGGTGCCCCAATCCAAAGTGTGGGTGCCTTGATCCATATTTCCGGGTGCTTTGAACACTTTTTGAGCCAATTTTTCCACAAATCTTTATTCTTCTAATGTACCTACAAAAGCATAAAAACACGTAATAGACACAAAATCGAATACTAACTCACTAGAAATTAAGGTGTAATTTAGACACTAAAATGTGTCTATCACTCCGTACAAGTCTGGTGCACCTTGCGCATCTCATCCATTTCTTCCATTAATTGTTGAATGTGGTCAATACTATTTTGAGAAGTTTCTTCAGATGAATGACTAGTTGTTTGATATTCAGAATTGTTTACTTTATCATTCATGGGTTTTTGTCCTTGTGATTCTCCCATCATTTCCCTTTCTTGAGGAACATCTATTGCCTGACTCCCCAGGTTTCCTGTATTGACATCTTGATCTTGCATGGTTCTATGTGTTACTGTTTCCATTTATGTGATCCCTTTTGAGATGTTGTGATTTCTTCTTTGCTCAGTCTTATGTTGCTGTAGGAATTTCTTTACCAATATTCTAAAAGAGTTCAGATAATAAGTTATGTGGTTCAAAAGGTTTTATCATTCATAATAAATATATAATGCAGTCTGATTGAAAGAAAATATTAAACTTATTTTTTAACATATCACACACAAACCGAGTAATTTTCTAATTTACCACAAGTTTTAAAAGTTCATGTGCAAACAAGTTAATATCAAGTTCGAAAATTCAATTGAAATCTTATTTCATTGTTTTTTTTGCAAGAATCAAAAATTTAGTTAAACGTAAAAATCAAGAACTAGATAAACATAACATAATTGTTTGATGAAAATTTATGAACTAAATTTTCAAATCATTGATTTAAAGAATATCCTAGGTAACTTAACATATATGAGAATAATGAAAAAATTGTGTATGAACACCATGACAAAGTCTATGTATACATCAACTTATTAATTCAGAGTAAAACCCCATGTAAAGTTTTTTCAATATGACTCTTAATCATTGTATTTTAAAGAAAATAATTTTCCAACATATCACGATTCAAGATTTTAAAGATGAAAATTTTGACAGGTAGAATAAATTCTTTACTACTTCCATGTTTCTAGCGCCAAATTATGATTACCGAAAACCTAGCATCTTTGGATCACAACCAATAAAATCTAAAACATCATAAAATTAGATTCCTTATCATAAGATCATCTCAGGTTAACATTTAAAAGATGATAAACAATCAAAACTAGAAATGCATTGACACAGACATTTAACGTGGTTCAACAATCGAATTGTCTACATCCACGGGTAAAAAGATTTTGTATCATTTTATTATTCATCATCATACATTAAAGAAGAAAAGTATATGATCATATTAATCAAGGATTAACTGAACTAAAAATTTACACAACGTCTCATACCTAAACTCTTGCTATGAATCAATGCCTTATCTCCAATTTTTCTCCAAATTTTCCAGCCCCTCTTCCTGTTTATGAGCTTGGTATTTATAGTCAATTTGATGGGTCCCTCGAAATACAGTCCCGCAAGACTCGATCATGCTTCCCGCAACTCTTAGTATGCTTATTTCTTGTTTCCCATAATTTCTCAATGGTTATCCCTCAACTCTTCTGTGGTCTTGTATTTAAGTTATTGTTTTTGGATTTGGATGAAAGTTGCGGCCTTATTTGAATCATAGCATGTCTGACACGTAGCTCTAAAAAGTGAATCGTCATGCTTTAGTTCTTTTTGTTCCACAACTTGTAAAGTGTCTCTCATGCATCAACACTCATCATTACTT
>JAJJMC010017794.1:1453447-1484961 GCA_023531435.1 Papaver californicum
TGATTTTGATATCTTTATGTGAGATTAATTATATCATTGAATTATAAATTTAACATTTTTCCTTACGTATAATTCAATAAAATCAACAAAATAGAAAAATATGGTGGCAAAGATGTTAATTATGGGATAGAATACGTTACATGATATTTGTAGCTGTGATATCAAGAGCATCTCAAACAGAGAATAGAAAGCTCGTAAAATAGATGACATGTCAGGAAAAATATTTTTTAAATTAATTATTAAATGAATTTTATTTCATCTCCAAATACGATAATGTAAATAAATTAGGAAATTATAAAGAATAAATCTTCAATCCAAGTACATAAAGGACCCGTAAACAGATCAATACCAATTGACTGGTTAAGTGACCTTTATGCCGCATATTTACTAAATAATATGACCCTACAAGTATCTTGTATGTTGTCCAAAGAACCTAGGATGTCAGTAGTTTAAGAGAAGTCATCAAGTATCTTGTATGTTGTCTAAGGAACCTGCAATAGAGATTCTGATACAGTAGCTAAGTTAACTCGCTATAAAAACTGTCATAATATCTGGAACCGTCACAAGGCACTAAAGAGTTATCCTCACTGCATAAATGTTAGTGTGCATCGAAGGTTTTTAATAGAAACAATGAAGCGAGCCCTGGTTAGGATTGAACAACCTGACTAGGTTTTGGTACGCCCTTCCCCGGGATTTTGCATGTAGAGTTACGGGATGTGATCAGATTCTTAAGTGGAGTCACTCATAGGCAACACTGAAATGTTCCTCGACAGAGAATAACTCCACTTTGCCACTAGGATTAGTAGCTGCACACATAATAAGCTAATCGCCGCTTTATACTAATCATTCTTCATAAACTACCAACCACCAGCAATGTAAGGGATGAAAAGACTTAAGCTGCTTAGCTACAGAGCAAATCCTCTTTTATTTGTACTTCAGTTTAATGTGCTCATCTTACTAATATAAGTATGGTTATTGATGCCCATGATAATGCTGATTATGGAGTTGCTTTTTTGCTGCACTACTCTTTGCTCGTTTTGTATTGGGAAGTTTTACTTTTATTGCTTATGAAATGGATCCTTTCTCTGGAGTACTGTTCTGCATTGAACAAAATACTTGCTGGGTGGAGGAGTTACTACAAACCTTGTATTGTTTGTAGTAACACAACTATTGATCTCTTTTGGAGATTTAGGTGGACTGAAGCAGGTAATTTCACAATCCTTCTATAGTATCTGGCGATTGTGGAGATGGAGAAGTCATATATTTTCAGTCGCATACTTTTTTACTTTGAACATCTCTCAATTTAGTATTTTAGGGATATAATGCATCACAGTATTTGACTGGCAGAGTATCAAATAGACTCTACTGAATCTTATGGCAGGGAAAAACACAACTACACCTGAACTGAACATCTCTCAATTTTGTTTTAACCTGCTACTTGTTTTCTTGATTCGTATGTCCCTTTTTTCTCTGTTTCTGTTATGCATTATTTGTTAGTTGGTTGGCTTTTGATATTTTGTGATCTTTGGAGTTTTAGCCATTGTTTTTAAGGTTATTTGTGTGTGGTGCTTTGGCTGTTGTTTTTTTCATCTCCTTTGGTGTCTGACTTCTCTTATCAGGATCTGGTGATAATAAGAGTTGGCATAAGTATGGAAGACTAATTTTTAGCAGTATGAAATTATGATATCTGTGAATTCTCTTAAGTAGCGACTTCATCTAAGCATCATAGATTTGAAGACCTCTCGAGATGAATAACCAAATTCTTACTCTTTATACAACTTCGATTAAAATTTATGTCTCCTTTTCGCCTGCATAAATGTAATGCCATCCTAGGAAATTATCTGAAAATTTTCCTAAGTTAGCTAAAATTTTCAAGCTTATTCAAGTGAATCTGGAGATTCACTTTGGTCTTCCCCAGATGTTGTTGCAGCATTCTTTGGCTTGGCTATGAACAAGCATTATACCCAGATTTAGGACCCATTTCATCACCTAGTAATGAGGCTTGAATAAGCCGCTAAAACTGTTTCGGCTTTGTGATTCAGGCACCTTTTCCCAAATTTAGGACCCATTTCGCGGTAATTCTCCCCAGATGTGAGTATGAGCTCTAGATAAACAAGAGTTGTCCTCCAGGACCTCCACTCGGCCATATCGAGCTCAGATATAGATCAAAATAAGCACAATTTCTGTAGTATAATCATCCTTTGACAACATATGCTGCTGAAAACATATTCATAGAAAAAGATAAATTTCCGTCCAAAAATTAAACAACAAATCAGAGTGGCGCAGCGGAAGCGTGGTGGGCCCATAACCCACAGTTCCCAGGATCGAAACCTGGCTCTGATAAAAGAAGGTAAGGCTTCCTTAATTTTTAGGACTTTTTTTTTTTGAAAAGAAAAAGATACATTCAAGAAGCTAAGAAATTACAATTGAGAATGAGATCACTATTTTAAATCAGACTCAATAATAAAACAGCTAGAGTGTCTGCACTCTGAGCAGCTCTAATACATTCTCTACGACTAAAACTGACTCTGACATTATTCATAACACTTAACACATACTTCAATTCATTTGAAAGAGACTGATCTTCCCATCTAGCTCTAATACATTCCTCTGTTCGTTGCTCCATTTGATAGCTTGTAAAGAAGGCTTTCCCTCACCAGCTTCATTCGGTATCAGTACACACTGACACAGGTGCCTCCACAATTGGGGGTGAGCCATAGTGCTTGCATGTACTTATCTGCAACAATTATCTTATCAGACTTGATTCTTGGTGAACGCAAACCAATGAGAGCTCCATTGACGAGAACTCCTCCAGAATAGTGTTTGGCAGGATAATAAGGTATGTTTTGAATGGTTTTCCATGAATTTGATTTTATGTGAGATTAATTATATCATTGAATTATAAATTTAAGATTTTGATTTTGATATCTTTATATGAGATTAGTTATATCATTGAATTATAGATTTAAGATTTTGATTTTGATATCTTCATGTGAGATTAATTATATCATTGAATTATAAATTTAACATTTTTCCTTACGTATAATTCAATAAAATCAACAAAATTGGAAAACATGGTGGTAAAGATGTTAATTATGGGATAGAATACGTTACATGATATTTGTAGCTGTGATATCAAGAGCATCTCAAACAGAGAATAGAAAGCTCGTAAAATAGATGATATGTCAGGAAAAATATTTTTTTAATTAATTATTAAATGAATTTTATTTCTTATATGATCTTCTAATACGACAGTATAAGTAAATTAGAAAATTATAAAGAATACATTTTCAATCCAAGTACATAAAGAACCCGTAAACAGGACAATACCAATTGACTAGTCAAGTGACCTTTATGCCGCATATTTACTAAATAATATGACCCTACAATCTGTTTAAATGATAGTCAGAATTCGTTGTGGGTGATCATATTTCAAGCTTACTACCGGAATAAGAATCACCAACAGTTTGTTATCTGTTTGTTTTCGTTTTTTAAGATATCATATCAAATTCACAAAATAAAAAGGGAGAGTGACATGCTTTTATGATATATATATATATATATATACACTATAAACAACAATGCCATATAACAAAGGAGTGGATCAATGGTTTGGTATTTGTGTAATAAGCTTGGAGTGAATCTCCTTGGTATACTTTCTCCGTCCAAATTATATAGGTACAATTTTTATTTTTGATTGTCCATCTAAATAGGTATAGTTATGGTTTCAAAGCAATTTTTAACAAATATACCCCTATTAATGTTGTATTGATATCACATCATAACATTAATTATCATTGTAATCCGTGAGGGGTAATTATTCTAGTTTATCCCTTAAATCTATTCAATATATCGCTATCTTGCATCTAGGAGTAAGTCTTAAATTTATTTTGTATCCCAAAATTATGTTGGGATTAAAGGGTCAAATAGGTAGAAATATGGATTTTTATAACTTCCATATTTTTTCTTAATGTAATACAAATATGTTTTGTGCTTATATAAGTTGGACGGAGGAAGTATTTTTCTAATAAGCTCGGAAATGAGCCAATTAGATTTTTGAACGACCAAACCCACTACCATATCATGATCCTCCATCAAAGCATGTTCCTCTTCCCCCACCACTAGCACCTCTTTATTACCTCCTTCTCTTACTCCCACATCACCCGATTATGTCCAGATCCTCTACTAACATCTCCTCCTCATTTAAATTTTGTCCAGATCCTCTACCAACATCATCTCCTCCTTATTTCAACTTCTGATTACTATACAAAAGTTGAATCAACAAGAAAATGATGATACATCATCATCGTTGAAACTAATGTTATGTTGGTGAAATGATAATTTATGTTAAAACCATATTTGGTTTCAACAAATTTTGATAAATTAAAAGGACAATGAAACCAATGTTTTCTTGGTGAAAACAGTAAAGTTTATGTTGAAACCAAATTTAATTCATCTGATTTTTTTCTATTTTTTTTATCGTTGAAACATCGTTGAAACCAATGTTGTTGGTGATACGATAAGTTTATGTTGAAACCAAACTGACCGAAAAAAATAAAAAAAATATGACTAAGAATTAACTCGGTCGGACTCGGAGTTTATTCAGTTTGAATCGGGAGTTGACGCGTTGGTGGTGGTGGTGTTGGTGTGATGGTGTTGGTGGTGGTTGTGGTTTTTAAGGAGGTGGTGGTGGAGTTGGTGGTGATTGCAGAGTAAGTGTTGGTGGTGTTAATGGTGGTGGTGGTTGCATAGGAGATAGTGATGGTGGTGGTGGGGTAGTGGTGGTTGTAGCGGCAGTGGAGTTGGTGGTGATTGCAGAGTAAGTGTTGCTTCTGTCAAGGCCATATACTCTGCCTCTGTAGTAGACAAAGTAACTGTAGGTTGTAGAGTTTCCTTCCAGCTTACAACAGAACCTCCAAGAGTGAACAATAACCAGTCATAGATCTCCTATTGTCCACATCTCCAGCGTAATCAGAATCTGAGAAACCAGCCACTAAACATCGAGTATCGTTCCCATAACAGAGATCGACATCTGAAGTACCTCTAAGATACCTGAAAATCCTCTTAACAGCTTGCCAATGTTCCTTCCCAGGCTGAACAATAAACCTACTGACCACACTAACAGCAAATGCTAAGTCTGGTCGAGTGCAGACCATAACATACATCAGACTTCCAACTGCGCTAGCATATGGAACTCGAGACATATACTCTTTCTCCTCATAAGTCTGAACCGTGTACATTCCCAACTTGCTGTTAGATGCCATTGGAGTATATATAGGCTTGGATGAAGACATTCCAAACCTGCTCAAAATCTTCTTGATGTACCCTTCCTGTGATAGGAAAAGCTTTCTCTTCTTCCTATCCCTATAGATTTCTACTCCCAGAATTTTCCGAGCAGCACCCAGATCTTTCATTTCAAACTCCGCACTGAGAGACCCCTTCAGATTCTGAATATCTGACTTATTCTGAGCAGCAATCAGCATATCATCAACATACAAAACTAGATAAATGCGTGAACCATTTTGTAAATCATTGTAGTACACACAATAATCATACAGACTCCTGTGATGGCCAAGATGCACCATATAACTATCAAATCGCTTATACCACTGCCTGGGGGACTGTTTTAGCCCATATAAGGACTTCTTTAGCTTGCAGACGTAATTCTCTTTACTTGGAACTTGGAATCCATCTGGGCTGGCTCATGTATATTTCTTCTTCCAACTCTCCATACAGGAAAGCTGTCTTCACATCTAGTTGCTCAAGTTCCAGATCCTGATGTGCAACTATGGCTAGTAGCACTCTGATGGAAGTATGCCTGACCACTGGTGAGAAAATCTCGTTGTAGTCCACTCCCTCTCTCTGATTGAAACCTCTTGCAACCACTCGTGCTTTAGATACTGCAGCCTTGTAGGTGGACGGCTCGTGATCCTCCACCTCCTCGGCTACCTGCAATGCATAACCCACCAAATCGTCAAACCTGTACCTCGCTGGAGGTTTTATTCCAACCCTTCTAGGTCGGCCTGTAGCAATGCTCCGATGTTCAACTTCCTCTGATGGTGCATTCTCAGACTCACTCTGCATCTTGCTCTTCGGTAACTGATGGTGGTAGTTGGTCGTCAACCAACTTAGGTGCCTGATTCTCCTCTGGACTGAATTGCACCTCCACCTCCTCAACAACAACCTCATTTTATGTAACTGTTGAACCCTGTAATACATACAAAGTTCCATGCTTGGCACCTTTCAGAATCACATCAGAACCTTTGCAAACATGCAAACCTCCACCTTCACCTTTGAAACTGAAACCCTTGCTGTCTAGCAGACTCAAGGATATCACATTCTTTGTCAAGAGTGGCACATGCCTGACTTCCTTCAATATGCAGAGCCTCCCATCATGTGTCCTAAACCTGATTGAGCCGATTCCAACCACCTTGCAGACAGACCCGTTTGCCATAGAGACACTGCCCCCATCTGCACGGCTGTACATAGTAAATAACTCTCTTTTGGGACATATATGGTAGGACGCCCAGAGTCAAGGAACCACACATCAGACTGATGTGTGTAATCATCTGTTAGCAGAACAAAATCTCCCTCTGAAGTGTTTCCACATTCAGCTAATGCTGCAGATCCAGAGTTATGTTCTTGTTGCTTATTCTTCTTAGGACATTCCGAATTCCAATGACCTTTCTCCTTACAGTAGGCACAGAAGTCTTTTGGTAATTTATAGCCGGAATTTTTCTTGCCATTCTTACCGTCCTTGCTTCCTTTTTCCATCAACCCGGAAGCCTGATTTTATGTACCTGTTCCAGCAGCCTTATGTCGCATCTCCCTGGTATGAAGAGACGACCTAACCTCTTCCAACGTTATAGTATCTTTTCCGGAAATAAAAGACTCTCTAAAATTCTCATACGACGGAGGCAGAGACACCAGCAACATTAAGGCAGCATCCTCATCTTCCACCACCTCATAAATATTATGCAATTCAAGCAAAATAGTATTAACTTGATCTAGGTGATCTCTAATAGGCGTACCTTCAGACATGCGCAGACTGAAAAGACGTTGCTTCAACATCAACTTGTTGGCCAGCGATTTCGTCATGTAGAGACTTTCCAACTTTAACCACAAAGCGGCGGCCTTTTCCTGATCTGCGACTTCAGTGATTACGTCGTCCGCGAGACACAGCATAATCGTTGAGTGAGCCTTCTCCTCCATAGTCGCATACTCAGCGGTGGATGTATCTGCGCCCTTCTTATCCGAAGCTAACGGCAACCAAAGACCTTGTTGCTTCAACAAAGCCCGCATCTTGATTTGCCACAGACTGAAACTATTTCTCCCGATAAACCTGTAGATCCTCATCATGGATCCGGACATCGTTCTCGGCGGAAATCGAACCTGGCTCTGATATCAATTTGTTGTAACGAGAGATCGAACGAGAACAATAATAGAGATCGAGACACAGAGATTTACGTGGTTCACTAACTGTTACGTTAGCTATATCCACAACAGAGAAAGCAGAGTTTTATTATAGAGCAGAATACTGAGATACATATTCTAGGTACAACGTATATATATATATAGCGCAAAGAAATAAACCCTAATTCGACTAGAAAACGGAAAACAAATCCAGCGATAATACATTAGTATACGACTGCCCCTCGGACTCCCCGTAATATTCCATCCAACGACTGATTCAAGGCATATCAACATCATCGATAAACCTTACCAATTTATAGTCGTCAAACTTGTAATCATAACCAAACCCATAAACATCAATGTCAAAGTGTTCTCACAGTCGTGGCAGAGTGGGCAATTTCTTGTACTGTTTCGTTGAAGGATTCAAAAGATGTATTTCGTGGCCATGACAACAACGCCCAATATCATGATGAAAACAAATTTCATTATGATCATAACTAGAACAAGGCTCATAATCAAAACGAGAACAACATATGCAAAGGAGGCCATTACATGAACCCAGAAATTCGATCTCACAATTTTGAGATAATGAAGGGTAATCCATCCAATCAGTTATAAATTTATCACTTTCTAACTCTGACGATGATGTTGACAATGGCAATAAGGACGATATCGAATTATAATCCATCGAAAACATTCTCTTGCAAACGGTTTCGGCAGTCAAAATACTGATATTGTTCTTCGTGTTACTAAAATAATAATGACTATTAATAAAACTATGGCTGCGAATTAATGCACATACAGACTTGCTTACGCACCTTAATCGCATCAGAGATGTCCATGGTAATCTGATGAAGATTTCAATGAGAATTTCTTCCGGAAGTTGATTTCACACTGTGTTGCCACTTTCTTCAACTTGTTGGTGTTACTATGAGAGAGGAGGGGAAGAAAACTTTCAAAGATATAAAAGTTGTATAAAACCCTAACCTCCAAAACGCCTTGAACCAAAGATTAATTTGTATGGGGTTAGCCAATTCTGATCTCTAATAAACTTACGGAATGAGCTATATATATATATATAATAGCTTAGTTCTGGTTGAGTAAGGAAACATAAACTTAAAAAGAAACATATAACAAGAGTATGGGGTTTGCAGTAGTTTGCCAGAGTACTCCAGGAGTGAGACAAGCCTAGGAGACCTAATGTACGTAGTAACGTAGATGAGCCTGTGCATACGAGGCTAGGAGAATCCCGTGTAGACGAGAAAAACTAGCTAGGGTTTCGCAAATACGTATTAGACTCATAAAAGACCCTGATGCTTGTAAGTCAAAGCATTCAAAAAATCACCATCAACAGAAGATGTTTGGTTTGAAGTCTGTCTCCATCTTCCTCTCAGTGAAATCTTCAAATTCAAATGTGTTTCAAGAAATTGGGTTACTCTTGACTAGATATCATATTGTTGTCACTGCCACCAATTGCACAAAGCCCGTCGTTTCAAAAGTCTATAGTAATCAGCAAATCTCAGGGAGGGTCGTTTATGAGTTGCTGATCTTGTTTAGATAGACATTTTTGTTCACAAACATTTGTGATTTGTGACAAGATGGACCACACATCTGGTTCTGTACCACAAATTCAGTACCTCTGAACTATCAAAGTATAAAGCATATTTCCACTTGTATGAAAAATCTTTGTGGAAACAAGTGGGTGTCTTCTATTCGTCTTAATTTTTTCATCCTCACTCCCTTGTTCAGTCACTCAATGGTTAGTGCCTTCTTCCACTATACTGCTTAAATGTTCTCCTGTATATTTTACACTCATGACTTGTAACCTCATGCTCCTTTTAGGTAACAAGGTAATGAGGTAATCCTAAAGAACTTGTTATCACTTTTTCTATTATATTGGTTAAGTGGTCATTTTCAAACAACAAATCAGAGTGGCGCAGCGGAAGCGTGGTGGGCCCATAACCCACAGGTCCCAGCATCGAAACCTGGCTCTGATAAAAAATAGAAAGGCTTCCCAATGTTTTTTGAAGAGAATAGAAAAAGGATCCATTAAAAAGCTAACTAAGAAGTAAAATTTTTATTCAGCGAAAGGCTTCCCAATTTTTTTTTGAAAAGAAAAGAAAGGATTCATTATAAAGCTAACTAAGAAATAGAATTCAATATATGCCTGTCTTCCAAACTAGTAGTTTCTCTACCAAATACTATCAGCATATTCTACTAAATCCTGCAACGAACACAGGCCCCAGGAGCTAGGACTGAAAGTTTCAATTTACAGTACTATTTTTTGAAAAGAAAACAAAGATTCATTGAAAAAACTAAGAAGAACAACTGAGAATGAGATCACTACTTTAAATCAGACTCGATACCATCAGGTGGATCACCCCACCATTCTTGAGTTATATACCTTGGACACTTGCATAATTAGCTACAAGTGTCTGCTGCAGCCCTATTGCATACACTCTCTATGACTAAAACTGACTCTGATATTATCCATAACACTTGACATATAGGACTCACTATCATTTAAAAGAGCCAATTAGATAGACTTTCATCTTCCCATTTAGAAAGAGAAAGACTTTGATAGCCACTATCCAAAATGATCTTGTTATCACTTTTAATGAGGACTTTGTGACATTCCTCTCTGTCCTTGCTCCATATGGTAGCTTGTAGAAGAGCCTTTCCTCAGCGCTTGATGAATATCCCTACATCTCAAAGTTGTGGCCAAGATGTACCCTGTAGAGTTTTTTCTCAAACTAAGAGCAACGGCAACATTATATATGGTTGTTAGGAACAACATAAGCATCAATGTTAAGTTTCACCCAAATGGTTGGAGGAGGCGTCTATTGTTCGACTCCTTAGCCGTTGCATAGAGATACCTCCACAATTGTGGATGAGCCATAGTCCTAGCTCTTGCCTTAGTTTAGCGAAACCATGCTAGCCATATACCCGGCCGGTACCAATTGCTTTGTAGATTTATGAAACTTCAGCTCTTTATATGTGCTGTTCTTTGGATCATATAAACATAAATTAACACCAGCCTGCACTAGAATCTCATTGCTCTTGAAACTCCAAAATAACACCAAATAACCCGGGTTACTGATAATCTTGTGTAATGCTGAAACTTTTGGTCCAAGATTCCTTCACACATAATCTTGCATCACCCATACATCAGCCCGGACATTAAATACATAAAACACTAAACGTAGACACCCTCCCAATACTGTCAAATCTAGATTACACGTAGGCGTATCATCTTCCAAAGATATTCCTGGATCGACCCTTGGATTAGGTATAGGTTCTTCCGGTAGTACCACCTCTTCAAATCTCTCGGCGACGATATCAAAAGAGATTAGAACTTCAGAGTCTTGACCCTTGGTAGCCGCAAACCAGTGAAGAGTTTCATTAACGAGCACTCCTAATCCAGGGTAATTTTTTGCTGCAGTGTACGGAATGTTTTGTATGGTTCTCCATGACTTTGATTTTAATGAGTAGACATCAAGATCAAAACTATCATCTTCATCATCGATAAACCTTACCAATTTGTAATCGTCAAACTTGTAATCATAACCGAACCCATAAAAATCAGTCTCGACGAAGCTAGACGGTCGTGATAAAGTGGGCAATTTCTTGTACTGTTTGTTGAAGAATTCCAAAGATGTATTTCTTGGCCATGACAACAACGCCCAGAATCAATATGAAAACAAATCTCATTATTATCATAACTAAAACAAGGCCAATGACCATAACGAGAACAGCATATGCAAAGAATACCATTACATTAACCTAGAAATTTCATTATCACAATTTTGAGATAATGAAGGGTAGTAATCCATCCAATCAATAAATTTATCACCTTCCAACACTGTTGTTGATGATGATGACAATGGCAGTAAGGACGATATCAATTTATAGTCTATTGAAAACATTCTCTTGCAAACAGTTTCGGCAACCAAAATACTGATTTTGTTCTTCTTCTTACTGAAATAATAATGACTATAAATAAAACTTTGGCTACCAATTAAAGCACATGCAGACTTTCTTACGCATCTCAATCGCATCAGAGACTTCCTTGGTAATCTGATGAAGATTTCTACGAGGAAGAGGGGGAATTTTTTTTCCAGAAAATATAAAACCCGAACTACAAACTGTTGGAATCTTACAACAATGAACAACAACGTTAGATGTATCAGAATAATATATATAAAAAACTGAATTGAAAACAACTCTACCACGGACAACTACGAGGGCAGAATCACAGGTTCAAAAAGTTGTCCTTAACACATTAGTTCGCGGGTATACTCATAAAGAGCAATGCTAAACCCCAACGTGCGAAGATGTGTCCAGGATAAGACTGCCCGATATAGCTTGTATTAGCACAATACAAACTATCCACTCTTGAACTTAGCAACAGGGAAGAAAATGAATTAATCAATCAAAAAAACGTTTTTGGATATCCTTTAAATCTGAAAACCGTTTTATATTTATAGAGAAAAGATTAGGGTTTTGGAAACCTTTAGGGTTTAGGATTTCTTGTAAAATAATGGATCATGGATGATGTCTAATTCGTAGGCCCAATACATAGGTAGCCCATTACATAAGTTAGCCCATGTATTATTTACCTACCCCATTCCACCAATAGTGGAATCCTTCTCTAGAATACCCAATTATGGGACTAAACTAAAGAGTTTCATTCACTCAAGGAAATGAGTGAGCATCCAAGACCAACATTAATTTAGTTTAAAACTCATTTTCTCCAACACAAACAAACCATGCCTTAAATCAAGAATTAAACGAAACAAAAGCAATACATAACAAGGAAATTACTAAATTAGGTTGTATGTAGTCGAATCTGAATCTGACTGGCGCTGAGGCACACAGATGTCGGATTCTGAGTCCCAGGTATTTGGGCACGTATCCAATTGGAAGATAAGGAATGATATATTTTTTGCTGGTTCAATGTTTTCTCCTGGTCTGGTTTTGAAAAAGATTAAGCAGGATTTTCTTAACTGTGTTCCTGAAAGTGCTTGGATAGATCAGATGAGGCCTCCTATTAATCATCATCAACAATGGGAAACACCAGTTATGTCTGCTATCAAGATTGATGTGGACGCAGAATTCATTCTCAATAAAGGAACGGCTGCTGCTGCTATTGCAAGAAATCATACAAATAAGTTTATGGCATGTGGTACCGTTACTTTTGATTCTGCTTCTTCACTTATGGTAGAAACTAAAACAGCATTGTTTGGAATAGCTCTGGCTAAAAAGCACAAGTGGAAAAGAATTATTATAGAGGGAGATGCTTCAAACGTTACTCAAGCTATTCTAGGGGATACTAGCAATATTCCCTGGAGTATAAGATCTCTTGTTTTAGAAATAAGAGAAGAAGTTGTTGTTTCGATGATGTTGAATATAGGCATGTTCTAAAATATGTAAATGACTTAGCATATAATCTGTGTCAATTTGCTATGCATGAAAATGTAACAGGATGGTGGAATAATTCATCCCCTCCTTCTTGTATTTCTTCAAATTTCAATTTGTATGAGATAGTTTAATAAATTTCTTGTTTAGGGCTTGTTAAAGCCCTTTTTTCCGTCAATTTTTTTTAAGACCTTACGGTTTAATAATTTATGAGTTACATATAATAATCAGATTCAGATATAATTTAACTGAGTTAGAGAATAACAAACTACCAAGTTGCATATGACCGACTTCAATGCTGACGACTCGTATTCAATATCAATCATGTTAGAGCTACACAATAATTTTACAGGGGTTGTAAATTGTGATATTGGTCATGATCACTCTGCACAGACCTACGGTCAACAACACTCAATATTATTATGGTGTACATTTTACTTAGGTTGCACATTGGTCAGTCAGTACAGTTTTAGCTAATACCGATCACCGAGCCGACCATAGCCCGGTGTTGAATATCAAAACCATCACCGTACCGGCTTATCATCAGTTCGGTTTTAAAACCGATCCGAGTCGGCATAGTCAATTATAATTTTTTACCCATGGTAATATTGTAAATAAAAATTCGGTTCTCAGGCCGGTTCAACTGACCCAAATCGCCCAAAAATTCCTGCAAAAAAAATTTCTGCCAGTTCTTCTCATTTTCACCTGCAATTTTTGTATTTGTACCTTCATTCATTCATGCACATACACCCATACACAAATTGTATACTTAAACAACTAAACAAGTTCAACATTAATAAAAAGTTAAAAACAGTACTTCCAATGGAATAAAAGACTAAAAGCAACAAAGTTTTAGAGTAACAAAGTTCACCTAAAGGCAGTAAAAGACCGTAGAACAACTTCAAGTGAATGTGAATTATCTTCAAGGATCAAAGACAACTGGCATATGATCCAATAACTCTACAACAAGAAATGAACTTTATATCAAAGTCTTTTAACAACTTTGAATTGATAAGTGGAAAAAAAAAACTAAACAAGATTACATCATCTTCCTTAATGCTAGAGTTATCATCTTGTACATATTCACATAAAAGATCAAGAACAGATTTTGTAACCTGCTTTGCGTACAAAGCAATGCCTAACTATCATATCAGATAAAAAGCTTCTCCATAGACTTATCAGGCACTTTCCGGTACTAAATACTGATTCAGATGCAACTAAAGACACATACATGGCTAATATCTCATTTGATATATATGAGAATATTTTATACTTGGTATTATTGGCCTACCACCAAGCCAATATGTCAAAAGTGGATTCATCCTTAACTCGTTCATAATCATCCATCAAATACCTATCCAACTTTGTTTTCCCCCCAACACCAGATGGGTTTTCTCTATGCATTTTCTTTCTTGAGTTAAGTATAGCCTCGATACTTTTTGTACAACAAGTAGAGTGTCAACTACATTTACAAGACTAGTTGACCCATCATTTGTATTTGAATACAAGGACTTATACTTTTCAAATAGTCTCACCAGTTCTTGTTTCACCTCTCTCATAACGCTATCAACCTTGCCATAAACTTTCTCATACAAACATTCAAGAACAAGCTCCAAGTCACCTTCTTTCTCTGGTGGTTCAGACGTTCGAGCAAATACAAGGTATAAAATCATCTTTTCATATGCACCCGAATATTTTTTCTACTTAAGAAACTTAAGATCAACCATACTCGCAATAAAAGTATCTCATGTTATAATTATCTCTAAAATGAACTAATTGTTCATGGATCATTCCCAATTCCCATAAGAAAGAATGAGTTATAACTTGTGTTGAAGCAAAAAAAATTAAAAGTAGCATCGAAGAATACCTTTAAATACTTCACAAGACTTTTGGTATAAGCACAATCTTCTATATAGGGACCATGCTGACAAAGCTTTTTTTTATTCTTATTTGTCTTGTTTTGTTTCTTGCCTTTTGGATCCACACAACTTCCCAATTAGATTCAGAACTAGATGAAGAAGAATTAGAAGATAAATCTTCAATATTAAAAATTGCTATATCAAACCCCCTTGTAATGAGGTAAAGCAAGAGACATATCTTCTGGGAAAATGTACTTCATTTTGAAGTCTCTATCATACTTTTCCAACCCTTAGTTTTAAAAGCCCTTTCATTCTTTTTCGCTGCATCTAACACCAAAGAAGTATTGTTCTATATAGTTTCTACATCTAAAATTAAACCTTTTGTAATCAACCTTTTCTAAAGCAGCATAATGCCTAAACATGAGCATTATTTTCACATCTAAAATTAAACCTTTTGCAATCGATTTATTTTGGAGTCGTACTACATATTTTATAACAAGAGCTAGAACATGAGCATCACACCTAACCTGATAAGAATGAAAAACCAGAAAATATTAAAAATTACAATAGTTAAATTAGCAATTAAATCATCTACATTAAAAAAAATAAACCAAATTTACCTGCAAGTATTCAGCTCTTTCGATTGCTCTTATCAAATCAATCACACTAGTCTTTAAATAATCCATTGCGAAAGTATTAGTATTAACATTGTCAAAAGTCAAACCAAACATCAAGTCCCCAGTCTAACAAGCATTTCTTTAACATCTTACTAATGGGATAAATTTAAACCAAAGCATTTTAACAGACATCTTAAACAAATATATCACTCCTTGGTTCAGTTTGCAAGACCCACGAGTTCTTCACATTCAATATAATACATTAAGACTGTCGATCGCATCACAAAATCTAAGTCTCATATCACTCATGATTTTTGTATGTTTAACAATTACATGAGCACCAGCTTTCAGAATCCAAACATTCACGCAAAACTTGGATTTATTGTAGGCTATATATAATAATATTTTGGCAAGTTCTTCCTATCTTCCACGCTAATGTCAGTATTAAAATCCTCAACATATTGAAAGAAATCATTCCGTCCAACTCAAAACATATTTTCCTCTATTTGGCATTGAACCAACATGGTTGAGGTAGAACAAGGATAGCTTTTTGTCTGCATTCTAACCAGTTAACAAAATTTCTGATGCAGGTATTTCTTTATCATCTAAATTGTTTTTCTGATACTTCTCTAGGAATCCAAAACTGACATCGAGTAAGGGTGATTTCCCTTGCACTCTTTTAATATTTGCTTCCCTTTAAATATTTAATACTACCGCAGTGGGCAAACCAATAATTTTACCCGTTTATCCATCCGTTTTTATGGTTTGTTCATCCCATAGTGGGAGCAAAATGAGATTTGCCCATACCATAGGAATTGCCCAAATAACCTAAAACAAGGTCTCCATACGGTTGAACCAGCTAAGGCCATTGCCCCTGCTGGAATGTAATACAATAAATCAGGATCTTACTACAAACTTTTGATATGAGGTTTCAGTCGTAGAAGATTAGGTTGATCAAGGAGCATAGAAGTTGAATTACAAACAAAGCTGTTGAATTTCTGGTTCAGTAAGGATGATGTGTAAAAATAATCATGATGACATAGTTAAAGATTTCATTTTTCTTTCAGAATTGAAATTAAAAATAGACTGCATTTTCCAGTATCTCTTTTTACGTGGTGTAAGAATCAGTTTTAAGTACATGATTAATAATATGGCAAAACCTAACAACACATCAGAGTGGCGCAGCGGAAGCGTGGTGGGCCCATAACCCACAGGTCCCAGGATCGAAACCTGGCTCTGATATTCACAGAGAATGGCTTCCCAATTAACTTTTTTGAAATAATTATTCTATTCAGTGCAACAGAAGTGTAATAATAATCAGTAAACTATTTTTTGAACAGAAAAGATTCAAAAATATCCGACATATCTCGTAATCTAAACTGATTGTTTCTTGTTTCGCAATGAACTCAACAATTGTCGTCTGCATGACAACCCACTGCAAGCTCCTAGAGGGAAGCAGCCAAGCAGGGACAAGAATGAGAAATAGAGAGAGATTGGATTCCCATTCTTGTATATCTCTGCACCAGAAGCCCCTTTCTCATACTATTCTGGACTGCTTTTGGCTCCCATAAAGCAGTGACTGTCACTGATGAATTGCCCCCTTTTTACTGAACAACAGAAGCGCAAGAAAGCTAGTGATACTAAAACATTGACAGGGGGTTATAATTTGCCACCTTTTTACTGAACCATAATAAAGAAGCAAGGGTGTACTAAAAGGGGAACTACAGCAGTACAAACAGTTACTGTTATCATTTCAACAGATTGAAAGAATCCCAAAAGCTGGAAATTCCATAAGAAAAGATTGAATTACACAACTAACAGAAGAAAAACGACGAAAAAACGTATTTTTCGTGTACTTGTTGAGTGGGTTTGATGACAACAAAATTCTGTTAGTGGTTAAACAAAAAGAGAATAACCGTGGTTGCTATACTAGTATGGATATCATTGTAAGCCATGAAAACCCTGATTCTATTTTTCCTTTTCCTACGTAAATAAGGATAAGGTCATCCGTAAAAAATACCAAAGGGTTTTACAAGTGTGTTTCAAAGAAAGAAAAGAATGCAACACAATAAACAGCAAAACCAGAAATAAAGAGATCAGTCCATTTTCACAGATGCAGCTTAGGATTGACTCCTTATAAAAAAAAATTAAGAGTGGTTTACAAACTACATATCAATCAATATAAGTATGTTCTACTAAATTTCAACACATACACAAATACAAATACACTTGCATGCAACAATGAATCGTGTCTGTAAGTCCAGCAAAACATTATTCTGGCCACACTAATTAAGAGGTAAATTCAATTAAAAGGAAACAGAGATTTCAATCCAGGACGTCAATATGTTAAGATAATAGAGGATTCAGAGTCATCCAGATTGTAATCCTCGATTCACAATATGATACCAAAACTACAGAGGTTGATTTAAGTAATAGTAACCCCCCAGATCATGCTCAGGTTTATGTGAGATTCAACATAAAACGAAAGATCCAAAAAATTGATGCAAGTGTCTATTGTATATACAAAAATATTCTTAAACATCACATGTTTAAGTCAAATGGACAGACATTCCATTTCAATCTACAAAAACCCATAAGCACTTACTCCGCAGTGGCAAAATGCAAACTTGGAGAAGCTCCAAAAACAACTTCTTATAGATATCAGTTAAAAACTCAAGTGCAGCAAGCTTTGAATTCGATGAAGATAATACACTGCCCCTATGAACCGTAAGGGATTGTTAAGAAACCTGTAGCAAGTGATTTACATAATGTTAAGAGTGAGATCGTAGTGTCATTCACAGGAGAAGCAGCTATTGGGAATCTCATTAATGCAAGAAGTGATAAATATATGTAGAGATCGAAAGAATGGTGTATTTAATGTAATCTCACTCTATCACAATTTGAATATAAAAGTAAAGTTGTGTGTTGGAATGAATAATAACTTACACTTGCTTTTTGGTCAAAAATGTAAGATTCTGGCAATGCATCAGGATCAAGCTCCCAACATCCCTGCAGCTTTTCATGTACTTTATTTGTAAGCTGGAAAGCAGGAATTTGGTGAGAGAATCTAAGTAGATCAACTGCTGGTATTTCCATAGTGAAATACTGTCCATTTCTTTTGGTCTTGAAGATAGTCCCAAAATGAACAGCCTCACAGTCCTGCTCCAAAACCAGCACTTGTATCAGCTGAGGTTTCACTTCACGGACTTCAACAATCTCGTATTCACATTTATCCAGATCAGAATGCGATAATTTGGGATTAAAATTCTTGTATAATGCCCACACTTCCCCTTTCCTTGGGTTGATTTCGAACTTGTTAGTCTTGCTAAATGTAACTGGTCTTGACATATGAGAGAAAGATGCAGTCTCATCAAATTCTGCCTTTTGACCATGTTTAAATGTCCCACAGCAAACAGGAATTTCTTTGTCAAGCCATTGAGTAGCACCCTTTGGTAGACTGCACGACTCAAGCCATCTTATCTGCAACTTGAAACTCGGGGACAGTTCTACTTTTTTTATGTGAGCATAAAACTTAGGCAAGCCATCAAAGTCGCAATACATAGCCCATATTTGACCGGGCACAAATTTGTGGGAAAGTTTGTCTTTCTTAAAGTCGTAGTATAATGCTTCTGGATTTGGCTTAATAGGGTCCACAAAGGAAGGTAAAGTGGATCTTTGTTTTTCAACACTGCGCATTGTATCTAAGCCATCAGCATTATTCACCGGATCTGAACCAATGTGATTCTTCTGAATAGGTTGCCCGGCATTTTCATCAGGGTTTGTACTCTCCTGTGGCTTATTAGTCCTCTGCATCCGCGGAGAATTGAGTAAACCATTCGAGTCAGGGTCTCCTCTTCCAATATTTACTTCCATGTGTATAGGATCAGAAATCTTCCCAATGTCACTAGGCAAAGAAGCAGGATCAAGTTCAAAATAGCCTTCATAAACATCTTCCCGTTCTTCGCCGCTCATCCTATAAGAAGGAACCCTATGTGAAAACCTGAGAATTTCATTTGGTGGTATGTGCAACAAATCTTTTGCATTGGCTATGGTTGGCCTAAACAGGTTTACGAAGCCCGTGATCTTAACTAAGTACGTTATCTTAATGCCAGATTTCTCGCTATAATCCGAATGGACTTCTACAAACTCATACTCATAATTTCTGTGGTTGTCTGGATCAGAGCTCCATTTAATGTCCCAATTCTTGTAGAGTGCCCAAGTTTCACCTTTTCTGGGATATATCATGTATGGACATTTACCGAGGATTTTTGCCCACTCAACCCTATGAGAAAACTTACTAGGATCCTCAGTGTATTCATTCTTTGAGTGTTTGAACTTACCACAAGCAACTGGCAAGTCCTCAGTCATCCAATCAATCACATCTTGATCTTCAGAATCAGCCTCTAATAAAGTCATCCTCACCTTAAAATCAGATGAGAAAACTTTCCTGATCCGCGCATAGAATCTAGGCATGACATCAAAATGATCGTAAACGGCCCATATCTGACCAGCTGCAAAGCTTTTATCCTTGTTGAAATCATAAAAACCAGCTAAAGGGACTTTATCAGCTTCAACAGCTTCTTCTTTCCCATCGTTACATTCACCAGCTCTATCCTTTCCATTTAGAAAACTTTTTTCATGTGGGGTCCTTCCTTCATGTCTCTCCACCTTATTTTCCTTGAGATCAGCTGAGGAATTAAGTGCCTCATCAGTTTTAGAAGCATCACTTTCTATAGTTGTTTCACCCTGACCTTGTGCAGCATTAGGAGGCTCGTTTACCCTTGATTTCTTCGGGGAGCATTCCCCGGTGTCCGTTGACTTCCTTCCCCTCTTCCTGGTCTCATTCCCAGAAGGTTTATTTTCTGTCTTCATCCCATTTGCTCTGTTTACATCTCCTTTGTGCAAGTTTGCATCTTCCCTCCCTTTTGCTTCAGAATCCCCACCAACCTTCGTAGTGGACTTCTCAGATCCTATCTTACGACCATCCTGACGTGGATCTTCTTTCTTTTGAGCAAACGACTCATTACCTCCAGATGTCGTCCCTTGAGGACCCACTTCAAGTCCCGTAAAGACTTTTGCGCAATTAGGACAACGCAGACCTTTGCCCAAAAATTGTATCTGATATTCGTACCTTACATTGCAAAAATGGCATAGCGTCCAGAATGAATATCGTCCATTAGAAGCCTCAGGTTGGGTCTTTTGCTGTTGTTGTTGCTGTGCTTGTTGATTACTCTGTTGAGGATTCCCAGGATGGGGATGTACCCCAGGTTCTTCTTTAGCCTTTCTATTACGAGTTGGCTTTGGTTTATTCTGCTTCATAGCTTGACTACATTTCATATCATACATTTTCCTTCGTACGGGGTCCACAAGCATCTTCTGGGCTTCACCAATCAATTTAAATGCACCTTCTGAACCAGGAAATGTGTTCTTATCGGGATGAAGCAAGAGAGCGAGCTTTCTGAACTGCTTATTAATTGATCCCACATCTGCTGTTTGATCAACCTGAAGGACAGCATACCAGTCTTTTTCAGACCCAAAGACATTGCTCTCTGCAGAACAGTGCACATCACAAACTATTAGAATCTTGGAGATATTTTCTAAACCAGGATATAGTTGTTGGGCCTTGACGGCAGTTTTCCTTGCTCCCACAAAGTCATTGTCTTGCATTTTCTTCTCTGCAATCTCCTTGGCTCTGATGGCCTCTTCTTTGTTGCACTCCATCTTTGTCGTCCTTTAAAGTAGTTTCCAGGTGCAAAACAATGACAGCACACTGTGCAACATTCCCACAAAGATATTAATAACCAGAGGGTTGTACTCATGAACAAATAAAAAACATATCTACAAATGAATAACACAAGGGAAGAAGACAAAGCAGATGAGTAACGGATAACAGAAAAAGTTACACCTACGAACAAAAGGACTAAAAACAATGAGAAATCCAGACTGTACCTGCGAAAATGAAGCAACCTTCCGAATAGAAGAAGAAACCAAACCACCTAGAATTCAAATCTGAGACAAAAAACACAATGTTAGCTATAAGCAAACCCTTAAAAAGACACCATCATACTAATAACAGAAACAAAATGTGTTGCCCAAAACATGCAGATGCTTAAAACAGATAAGACAGCTCAAATTATACAAACTACATCATTAGCTTGGAACTGGCATCTGTTGCCAAGAGCTATGTCCCTTCGTTAGAAAAGGATTGGACAATATCGACGAACATAGAGAAGATAAACCGTTTTCATTCAAGTTTCCCTTTCTTATTCCACCCAAAAAGTTTCAGAACAATAATGATCTTCATATATGTACACGGTGATCTAATCTAAAAGAGCATTCAACTAATTTTGTGTATTATGATCAATTCACACATGAGAAATCAGCACAGAATACCTATTTCCATCTTAATAAAGGTATTCAAACAAAAGGTACATATGTGTGATGACAAGCCACCAACAGTGATCATGATTACAAAACAATTGAATTATCAACATCAGTGACTCACCGAATTCATACTAAACAAAGAAGGCAATGATTAAAACAGAGAATGTTTGAAAAGCATGCTTTGATCACAACTAACACTGTATCCACAAATACTATCTTGAGTCCATTCACCATTGAGGATCCTTTTCTTTGGGGATGTGGCACACTTTAAACCTTAATTCGTAGTGTTTCATCACAGCATGTCAAATCACTCTCTAATTCCTTGTAAGTCATAGAATAACTGTCGATAAGAACATGCATGCATGGTTGCACCAGTGTCTATCCACCATTCTCAATGGTATTTCATTGCTTCAGAGTAACCAGTAAAATAGACATAGATGTGGTTGCATGGTTTCCAACCCAAAATCCAGTTTGTCAGGTCCATAACAAGGATTTTGAATTAACTAAAAAAAAAAAGGATTTTGATCTATGAAAATGCTTATTGATTTAAAAACCCAAACCAACAACCAGCAATCAATCTAATATAGTAGAAATTAAAACCCTAAAGCATGAAAAGAACAAACCCATCATCAACTTGGCTGAATAACTCCGTTAACAAAAACACACAATAAACCCCATAAACAGTAACCCCCTTTTAGATAAACCCTAGAAATCAAAGACAATAATAATACAAATTTTCACAAGTGGTGTTTTCTCCTAGAAACTCAATCAACCACATAAAACTCAATCACACCCAAATAATCTTCAAAAGCTATTCAATAAAAAACAAAAAAAAAAAGAGTGAGATATAAGACTTACAAACAACTAGTTTGTTTCAAGCAAGACTAGACTAGAGAGACAACAATGGTGTCTCTCTCACTCTCATTCTCTTTGAAGCTCTAGAAAGATAGAAGAAGCTGCTGCTGCTTCACCGGATAGAAGCTACTGGAATGGGGGGAAAAACAGAGACCGGCAAAAAACCTCTCGATGATTCTTTAGAGGCATCTTGTCTTGGAAAACCGTAACTTTAATTACTGCGGCACGTGTTACCGGTTCATTTGATATGTGTTGTTAGCTGGAACGGTAGTTTCTGCATACACATTATTTTTTACCATGGAGCTAATAGGGGTACAAATTTATTGACGGGTGCACCGTTTCAAGGACAAGATGTTTGATCTTATATGAAATTTTGTACATCCCCAATTAAATCCGTACCCTCGATTAGTAATTTTATAAATTTGACTCGATTTATACATCTAACCGGAAATTGCACACGTTCGACACATATCACAGACCCGTCACACGGCCATTCTTAGTTTTTCCACCATTTTTATCACAGAAAACCATCTATTCTGAAAAGGCTATAGAGCTCAGATGATTATGCGCATTCCTCGGTACAACATATTTTACTATATTCTGAAACTGGAACCCAAAATGGAACTGCATTAGGCTACGTAATAGGTTCTAGTTCAAGATAATAGATACCAAAACTGGAACTGCGAACACCCAACTGACAGTAATATTACACGACATGGAAAAGGAACAAAAGTATCTCTATCATTCAAAAACAAAGGAGGAGTTTCAATTTCCAAATACAAAAACAGAGCAGGGACAAAAAATTAAAACAGTTTTGCTCAGCAACACTAGTAACTACTGACTGAATTCCAATTACTATTGGGACGTTTACTTTTTCTTCTCTGCAACTCCAGCAGACCTCATTTTACGGAGTACATTGGACATCTCCTCTCTCTTCTTCTTTGCCCTCTTGTGTGTGCCGAGCTTTCTCTTTGCCACTTTCAAAGCACGCTTATCTTTCCCAACCTTGAGAAGTTCAGTAATCCTTTTCTCATAAGGAGCAAACCCAGCAACTTCCCTGATCAAACTCCTGACGAAGAGAACTCTTTTACTGGTTTTCTAAAAACCAAATCAAGATTACATATCAGCATTTCAACTAGAAGGCCTTCAAAATTATTTGCATAGAAGCTGCTAGTTGAACAATTTCAATCAAAAGCAGTAAAATCATATCAAATTACCAACAACCGTTTCATTTATCTCGACCAAATGGGAGTAATAGCTATCCCCAATGCCAAAAATATTTACCCGCTAACATAACACAGTAATTATGTAAGCATTCTGATCACAACAAAGTTAGATGGGTTTGAATACTCACTCCTTTTCTAGCAGATGGGCGTGGAGCCAACTCCTTTGTTGTCACAATGTGTCCTTTGTTTAAACCCACAAAGAGGCCACTCTTCGCCTGCGGTGGAGCCATTACTTACTCCTGTTATTGAAGTCCATTTCCATTAAGTCTATGAGAAACGATGATTAAACAAATAAAATTATACAAAAAATCACCCAACAATAACATTTCACTGGTTTCAAATCTTTTCACTACCAATACACCAAAGTATACGATGCACAACAACAGTAAAAACCACTAAAGAGATTTGAGACTACACAGGAACAGATAACATTTTATCCATGGAATATTTGACAACCGACCAGAGACAGTGAACATAATTAGCTTGAGTAATTTTAAATTCAAAATAACTCAACTCAACATCACAGATTTTGAGAATGGAATTGAAAAAAACAGAAACTTGAATAGAAACCTAACATATTCATGTCTACTGCATAGAAAAGCTCAAGATGGTTCTACACACAATCACATAGATAATTCATGCCATGATAAAAAAAAGAGTACTAGATGAATTGCTAGCTATGGGAGGCAACGAACATTAGGTCATTTCAAGAAAATGAAGTTTACCTTTCGATGTTGTGATTCGAGATGGGATCTGCCAAATAAAAACAGGAATCAAAGTTACTATTTTACGATTGAGAAGAAATCGCTTGAAAATAATATTAGGGTTTTGCAAAAGATTTATTGTCTTTCCCTTACCTCAGAGATGAAGAAGAGACGAACAGAAAAATTAGGGTTTTTGTGATTTGTTTTACTTAAAAGGGGAATTTGTAAATTTTGTTACATTAGAAGGTTAATTATGTCTCTATGAAAATCTGAACATTATTGGACTTGGACCATAGTAGATGCTGAGTCTAACTTAGTTTTCTTGTCCTTGGTCAACGTGCACGACACAACAACATGACACTAGGGAATCCAATTTTGTGCGCACTGATCAAATCATTTCCGGTGTATTTCAAATCTTAGGGATGGGATTTGGGTTGGGTTAACACGTGTATTCCGTGTCCAACCTGAACGTTGAACGGGCATAGACAATACAATTCTAAATTTTGGGTGGGTATGATCACAATTTTACCAATCCGATCTAATTTAAACGGTCATGCGTCTAAATTTTACTAATTCGAATAACCCGTCTAACTCGATGAACTATAAAATAATTATATAATTTAGATTTTACTAACTTTCAATTTGTCTAGGTTTTAGTTTCTTATTATAAAACCTCATCTCTTATTCGTTATTATTAGTATGAATGATTAAAAAATTAATATTTATTCAGTATTGTATCATTTGTTCATTTTAATTATGTAAAATATGATTAATTGTTAGTTATTACCTATCTTTTTTCTTTTACTAATGTTTAATTGTCGTTTCATCGGCCAACCCGAGAAACCCGTAGGCCTGAGATACATCGTGATCTGTCCATGAGCAAGAGTTTCATGGGTTCCACGGGTTCAATGGGCAATCCGGCCAAGACATTTCTAGTTTGGGCTTGCCTCGGCCAATCCTTCTAACCCGACCAACCCGACCAAGTCCCACCCATATCAAATCTACAATTTGGTCTGAACTATTTAGATCATTCAGTTAGATTTGGATACAATTAGTAGCTAGTTTGTATTATTGTTAAATAAAATAAATTGTTGTTCCGATAATTCTTAGGTATTTTTTATATACTCCCTCTATCAAAGAATAGATGACCTATTCATTTTTAAATTTTGTCCATTAATAGGTGACTTATATCATTAAACACAAGGATATTTCTAAAACTTCCTTTTTAATTGATTATTGTTAGTATAAAAAATATGTATAATTTGATAGCCATGTTTATATTCGCTGCATAGATGTTTTAAAATGTTTTTCAATGATATAAAATTTACGAATATCTGTGGTATATTTTGAGAGATAAATCATTTTTAAATTTTACTAATTGTTATCCATAAGGGTATAATTATAAAAAAAATACTTAAAAAAACTCTTTTCTCCTCTTTGTTTTAAGAATTGTGCAAACTTGAACTAGGTCATTTATTATTGGACGGAGGGAATATATATTTGTTTGCTTTTTTTCATGATCTAATGGCTTCTTTGATAGCCATAATGGCATTTATTGGTGGTGTTGCTGCATCGTTATCATCAAATATGTTATAAAATACGACGATCTACTTCGGAAACTAATACCGATATTGATTGGGATGATGTTAATTTGGGTTTATTACTTTTCTACTGTGGAAGCATCTAACATATATGATGTTGATGATCAAGAATCTAAAGATCATGAATGAAAATTTTATGCGCATTCCTATTAACAATAAATTGTGTTACACTGACATTTTGCATTTCATTTTGTAAATGGTTAATGGCTAATGTTATAATCAGGTGTGTTAAAATTCTAATTTCCGGAAAACGCCAAATAAATAAAAAAGTGATAGTAACCTTTTTCCAGAAACGAAGGGAGTATATTCTAAAAAATAGTAAACAAAATTATATTGGAATTCGTATCTAGATATCGGATAACATCGATTTCGAAATCATAAGGAAAAAAATTATTATATATTTACAATAAATTATTAATATTATATAATACATTGTATATATAAATGTTACTTTTATATACCACACAGATATATTGACCCGACTAGGAATCAGACAAGGTGATCCACTATTTACCATATATTTTATTATATGTATAGAAATCCTTTTGGCTAACCTGGTAAACCTGGAACATTCGGATAACATCAAAGGGATTAACATATCCTGCAAAGCACCCCCAATCATATATCTTATGTATGTTGATGATCACACAGAGTATCTGAAAAAAGTAATCAACACCTTAAACACATGTTGCACTATTACTCTACCTCAGCGGGATAACTCATCAGCACAAAAAAATCAACAATCATCCATCTCCCGAGATTGCCCCAGAATGAAGTGGATAATCTATAAAAAAAATTCAACATGCCAACCACTATAATTCCACCAGTCTACATTGAGGTCCAATTCAAACCAGGAAGATACATTGCTCATTTGTTCACATTGCTGCTTCAACAACTAGCACATAAGGCTAAATGTTGGATGACTAAATGCTTAAATCCAACAGGCAGGTTAGTACTGATAAAATCTTCTCTTTTGATGCAAACACTAGTACTTCCTACCCATGCCGACAACAAGATTGATCGTATTACTAAAAACTTCTTACGGGGTCACGACTCATCTGTCAGAAAGTTTCATCCTCTGAAATGAGATCAATTAACCAAACCAAAAAACCAGGGGATAAGTATTAGAAACAATGTGCATCACTATAAGGCTCTACTAATGAAACAAGCTTGGATACTACATGATCAACCATACTCCATATGTGGAGCCTCTATAAAGAGAAGTGCCTCAAACAAGAATCTATATTTTCTCATAACCTTTCCACGTACCCATCAGCTAGACCACAATGTAGACACTTGTTTTTTCTTATACCTACCATTAAACACCATGACTTTCATCGAATTGGAAAAGGCGCAACAACCCCTATTACGGTAAATCGGATTTCACAATCCCACCGGTTGACCCGTGCCATCCTTTGAAGGCACTGACAGAGATGATTGATCCAATAACGCATACTTGGGTTCAGGATAAATGATCTCAATTCCCTCCCTCAAAAGCATCAGGAATTATAAACATCCACATACCTCAAGATGAATTTAGTCACACACAAAATCTGGATCTTATACAACTGCCTCGGGACCGATCAGACAAATATAAACCCTCTTCCGACTACCAACTTTATATGGACACCACCTTGTCTACCAAAAATATAACTTTTATTGTGGAAAGGAGTGAATGAAGGATTACCCACATTCAACATCAACAAAATTCACCTCACCAGTTCCAACCTCTGCCCAATGTGCAATGATGTATCAGATTCGGCTATCCATATTCTTCTACAGTGCCCAGTCTCCAAATCAATATGGCATATTTATCTCACCCAACTAATTAATCTCCCAATTACCATACATATCTCTACTTTAATTGACCTCCATATGACACTTCCATAAATTTTACAAATCAAAGCACCAAGTCCCATTATCACCTCCTTCTATTTCCTCTTATGGTCATTATGGATATCCATAAATGAGTTCATTTATCGATGCAAACAACATCAACCGACAATTGTTCAAATAACAATACATTTGGAGCAAGAATTTACTTGGGTAGGCGGGGTGTTAACCCCTCATTTACCAGATGTACCACCATTGATTAACCCAAATCACAAAAGCAGAACTACGTACAACAATGATTTCAGTAGGATGGGTCCTCCGATGCCGGACTTGGTTAAAATTAATGTTGACGAAACAACTAGATGACACCTTGATCATGCCGGAACCAGTTTTTATCTACAGAGGTTCCACGATGACGACCTTAGCATCTTTAGCACAGCCACTTGGGATCACTACAACACTACTGGCTGAAACATGGGTCATGCTCATGGCGACAAGAACAACGAAGGATAGACAATGGACGAAAGTTTACTTTGAAACAAACTCAGAAAACTTGGTTCGATCGCTTCATCAAATTCGATAACACAGTGCCTTGGTATATCTCAGGTATGATAATAGAAATCAAACAAAAGATGAGACAAATACCACACATTGTAATAGAGCATAACTATAAAGAGGGCAACCAGACGGCAGACGAATTGGCAAACCATGTTGTTCACGGAAGTCATACAGGTTCTTTTTCAACTGCCATATGAAACCATATTGTACGATATTTTTAAAGCTAAATTCTGTTATAAGGCTTCATGGAGACGACATACCCACGTATAATTCGTTTCTAATTTAATAATATTAATTTATGCTTAAAAAAGTGTAAGTATAAATTATACTTGTATATATTAATGTCAGATACTAATAATTTGTATGTGGATACATTCGCATCTAATTAGTTTTAACTTATCAGTATCTAACATTAGTACAAGGATAACACTCCGTTTGCTTTTTTAAGTCGGATCTGACTTATCTGGATCTAACTGAAATTACTTGACTTATCTGGATCTAACTCAATGTGTTTGTTTTTTGAGTTATATCTGACTCAACTGACTCAAAAATATAAGAGTCAGTGACTTGATTCCATAAGTCAGGGGTATTCATACCTGACTCAAACATGTCCAAATCAGGGGTTAGGTCTGAATCAGACGTCGAGTCAGATTTGATTCAAAACAGAAAGCAAACGATCTGACATCTAATTTTCGCCAAATCAGGGGTTAACTGAGACTCAAATCCCGAGTCAGATGTAAACAAACATGCAGTAGCCTGCATGGCCTCAGGGCCCGGGCTTGTATACGAGTATATTTCCTGAATGTTCAATCATTGGAATTTCAACTTATCTATTTGTTTAGTTTCTACATAACATATTCATTCACCCGCAACCAATTAACCAATACGAATTGAGTAGTAAAGGATACTATTTCTTTTTTTCTTTCCATTGACAATGTAATGATCTGTCAGCCAACTGTAAGTAGAATGTGCCTTCCACCTCCCACGATTACAATTCATTTAATTTTTATTTTTTTTTGTATCGTGCGTTTCCTATAATCATGTTGGACTCCCCTTATGCTTTGGCTAGCTTAGCTAGTCTATGATCCCTGTGATATATTCAGGCTAGCTAGCTACTCTGATACTGAGACCAGTAAAAGCCAAGTCCAACTCAAGTTCTGACTTGTTACAAATAAATAAATGGCGGAAAAACTTGATTCTCTTGCAGAAGACACATACAGAAAGTTGTTAACAATTTAAACACTAACTTCTGCCACGAAATTGAAATTCGCTCCGGCAGGAGTTTGTATTAGTATAATCTTATATATGCATCTATGACCCCGGCCTGTGATATCTTAGAAGCCATTTAATGGCGATTTCATCACAAGCACATTCGAGTTTTAAGACTCAAGCTAATGCTCTTCTTCTAAAGAACTTTACTTTCCAGGTAATATACATAACATTTCATTCATTTTAAGGATTATTGATCAGTCAAATAGAGCATAAAGTAAGCCCAATTTATGATATCGATTGAGAAGAAAACTAATTTGTGATCAATTTAAATGGTATTTTTTGTTGTTGTTGCAGAAACGCAATTACAAGACGAATCTAAGGCTTATCGCATTCCCGTTCATTCTTTGTTTACTTCTTGTTGTCATCCAAGTGATTGTAGACATACAATTAGATCAAGATGAGTTGAAGTGTGGTTGTAAATGTATTGACACAAATGGAGATGGTACCTGTGAAAAAGTATGTGGGATTGAGTACTCAACATTGAGGCAAATTGGTCGTTGTCCAATTCCTAAGCTTCTGGAGTGGGCTCCTTTGTTGCAAGTACCTCAGCCTGAATATCGTGCCGTGAGAAATGATCTTACTACTTCATCATCAGACTTGCCTCATGAATCATGCACAGCGACAGGCTCCTGTAATCCAGTTTTCCTTGTAACCGGGCTTAATCGAACTCTTGGACTAAGTAATTCTCTCCCTCTATCGCGGTGTTTTTTTATTTATATCATAGTTTGCCTAAACTTGCACCATCTTACCTGCAGGTTTGGGGGAGAACTTCTTCACTGGTGCTTTTAATCCGAATGGTTCTGACATTTTGGATACTTTAGCCAACAGTCTTGCGGTGGGTTGTTCTTTTTTACTGTAATAATATGGATTACGTATTGTTGTGCCTTTGGCTCCTAATGGTGAGCGAAAGTAAGACAATTTGGGGGCATCAGCCGCTCGTGCAGAGATATTGATATGCTTCATTGTTTTCTTGAAAATCTGTAGGGGTCAGACACATACACTAGAGGTACAAATTTTATTGAACCTGCATTCTTCTCTCATCGTCCGTTGTACATATTTCAAGCTAATTGCACAAACTTCTCCACAAAAAGTGTTCCTATCGATATAGCTTCGACTACAATTTCACAGGGTACATACTTAGACCAATTTGTCATGTTCAGTCTAAATATGTGTGTGCGCTCACTAATTATATCGTTTTCAATTTGGAATACCAGCGGTAAAATGTGTACAAGGTTCAACTCTATGGCGTAATAGTTCTTCGTCAGTAAATGAAGAGTTGTACAATGGCTACCGGCAATCAAATCCAGAAAGGAAGATTAATGAGATTGTTGCAGGTTCTTAAATAATTTTTATTTTCGTGTGATTGGACATAATTTTAGGCTTTTTGAAAAACTCTTTTTGTTTTTGCAGCTTATGATTTCTTAAACTCAAATGATAATATCTTCAATGTGAGCATCTGGTATAACTCCACCTATACAAACGCCACTCGCAGTAGGGTATATGGGATGGCGCGCGTTTTACGCTCTGTGAATCTGGTATATACCTGTTAACTTGAGATTTCATTATATTTTCAATATATCTTGTTACAGGAAGACCAAGTTTTATAACATACTTCATGAGATATCTTAGGAAGCAAAATATTTTAAATCTTGTACATATCTAATGCGTATCAATGCATACCCTACAATATATCCTACGTATTTCCTAGGATATTCTAACACCCCCCCTCAAGTTGAGTAATGGGATCACCAATACTCAACTTGCACAATGCCAT
>JAJJMC010017794.1:1485361-1512207 GCA_023531435.1 Papaver californicum
GCATACCCTACAATATATCCTACGTATTTCCTAGGATATTCTAACAATACCAACTTCATATAGTCTTACTTCAACTCAAATGGATTTTTGTTCCAATAGTTTGATTTGTTGTTCATTCAACGCATGCCTGCACTGGAGTTACTACTTTTAACATCCGCAAGTTGCGTACAGGCTTCCAATGCTTATCTTCAGCAGTTGAAAGGATCTGGTGTAAAGATGCTGTTAGATTTTGTTAAAGAAATGCCAAAACAGGGATCCATACTCAAATTGGATTTCTCTACTCTTCTCGGTGCACTCTTCTTTTCGTGGGTTGTATTGCAACTTTTCCCTGTAAGTATAGAAGAGTTTATTACTTCCTGAAGCACTTTTGAGTAGCGGTTTACGTGTAATATTTTCATTGCCTTTCCAATAATTCAGTTTGGGCTTTCTGCTTCTAATTTGGTTCTATGACATTCCAGTGTGCATGACCCTCTACATCTTGATATAGGTTATATTGACCTCTCTGGTATATGAGAAACAACAAAATCTGAGAATCATGATGAAAATGCACGGGCTCGGTGATGGTCCTTACTGGGTGATTTCGTATGTGTATTTCCTTTTGCTATCAGTGGTCTACATGACGTGTTTTGTGGCGTTCGGGTCTCTCATACGTAAGAAAATTGCTACTTGCCAGTGCAACGTAACTGATATGCTTTTGCTGTGGTAGCTTGAACTTAAGTCACTTTCTTTTTTGCAGGGTTGAAATTCTTCACATTAAACGACCACAGCATACAATTTGTGTTCTATTTCATCTATGTAAACTTACAGATTTCAGTAGCTTTTCTAGCTGCAAAGATTTTTGCAAATGTTAAGACTGCTGCAGGTTTGGCCCTCCCCACAGCTAACAAACATAATAGTGTTTAATGACTAAGAGGCTGATGCTAGTTTACCTGAATCGCCACATACTCAGTATTTGGAATTTGATGATTGCAGTAGTAGGCCATATCTGTGTGTTCGGATCGGGGCTCTTAGGAGGTTATCTTTTCCAATTTTTCGTGGAGGACGATTCCTTTCCAAGTGAGTTAGCAAAATAATCAGTAATGCAGTAAAATGGTATTGTGCTTCTCTAGATTGTGCTTTGAATTGCTAAACTTATATATGTTGCTGAAGGAGGATGGATTATCGTTTTGGAGATTTTTCCTGGCTTTGCTCTCTATCGCGGGTTGTATGAGTTCGCCCAGTTTGCACTCGTTGGGAATTCAATGGGAAGTGATGGGATGCGTTGGAAAGATTTGAATGATGGCACAAATGGAATGAAAGAAGTCTTAATTATCATGCTCGTGGAGTGGTTGATCATAGTGCTTTGCTTTGCATTTTATTTGTATCAAGTTACATATTTGGGCAGTGGAGTTAGAAAACACGCTCTTCTTTTTCTGAAAAATTGGAGCAAAAAGCTTTCATCTTCATTTCGAAGGCCAAGTATGCTGCAGAGGCAGGACTCAAAAGTTTTTCCTGATCAGATAGACAAACCTGATGTATCCCAAGAGGTAACCTTGTTCCATTCACAAATGTTTCTTGTTGTCAGATAAAATTACATGGTGCACATGTTCACCTGCAATACCAAGGTCACTACAGAGTTCTCGGAAAGACCTCTAATTCTCAGCGTCAACTGACACTAAATTCATCGTGTGCTCCTATAATGGTATTGACTTAAAACTATTTTCGGATGTTCTTTTTTGTATGCAGAGGAAGAAGGTTAAGCAATTATTGCTAGAACCCCAAGCAATTCATGCAATTGTCGTCGATAACATCAAAAAGGTTTATCCAGGGACAGATGGAAATCCTGATAAGTCTGCTGTTAGAGGGTTGTCTCTAACTTTGTCTCCAGGGGAATGTTTTGGAATGCTCGGTCCTAACGGTGCTGGAAAAACCTCCTTCATCAGTATGGTAAGTAGAAAAAAGCACGCTTTTGTTTCTTAATTCTGTTATATGCTAGGCAACCTCAAAGAATTATCATGTCTTCTTACAGATGATTGGGCTAACAAAACCAACCTCTGGCATGGCGTTAGTTCAGGGCATGGACATACGAACTGACATGGATAAGATATATACCAGCATGGGCGTATGCCCTCAGCATGAGTAAACATAACTTTCCTTTTTTGATCTTGGTTCAGGCACACCTTGAATCCATGGATTTTCAGATAAAGCTTGCATCATTTGATTCGACTGAATTATGTCTTTTTGATCGGCAATGGCAGCTTGCTCTGGGAAATTCTAACAGGTAGAGAACACCTTATGTTTTATGGAAGACTGAAGAACCTCAAAGGTGCTGCTTTAACACAAGTGAGTTTATTATTCATGCCAGGATCATGGTTTATTAGGCTGGCGGAAAAAATGTGGTCGTCATATTCAGCATCACAAGTTCGAGTTGTTCACTATCTTCATATGTCTTCTGTTGTAGGCTGTGGAAGAATCTCTGAAGAGCGTAAACCTGTTTCATGGAGGCATGGGTGATAAACAAGCTGGGAAATACAGTGGTGGAATGAAGAGGCGGCTTAGCGTTGCAATTTCTCTAATCGGTGACCCTAAAGTGCGTCTTAAAACTGTGCTGTTGTCTAACCTCCAATGCTGGCTCTCATGTTTGAATATTTGAGTTTTCTGCATTGCATCTTACATTGTCTCTCTTTTATCATTACGGAAGGTTGTCTATATGGATGAACCTAGCACCGGACTGGATCCATCTTCAAGAAACAATCTGTGGAGTGTAGTTAAACGCTTCAAGGAAAACCGTGCTATCATTCTTACAAGTATGGAACTCCTTCACCAACACTGTCCATTTTTATCAGTCTGGGTAGTAAAAAAGAATTACAGTATTTCTTAACATCTTGCTAACAATCGAAGTGTGCTGATTTTAGCTCATTCGATGGAAGAGGCAGAAGTACTATGTGATCGGTTGGGGATCTTCGTGGATGGAAGCTTACAGTGCGTCGGAAACCCCAAGGAGGTATAGTTTATTTCCACATAAATTTATCGGTCTATACCAGACAGTTAAAAGCAAAAACTACATGTAGAATTCATAGATTTTTATATGATGAATTACAGTTAAAAAGAAGATACGGAGGATCATACGTGTTTACAATGACGACATCTTCTAAGAACGATGAAGTGGAAGTGGAGAACTTAGTCCGTCGACTCTCTCCAAAAGCAAACAAAATCTACAACATGTCTGGAACCCAGAAATTTGAACTGCCCAAGGAAGAGGTCAGAATTGCAGATGTTTTTGCAGCAGTTGAAAATGCAAAGAGAAAATTCACGATAAATGCTTGGGGTCTGACTGATACCACCTTAGAAGACGTCTTCATTAAGGTCGCTCGAGGTGCCCAAGCATTCCAAACACTATCTTGATCAACTCCCTTGTACTAGTAATTATTTGGTTTTGGTTGTAAAATGAGTGAATAAATACACCTTCGCGCATCCTCTATTTATATCCATTTACTCGCAACCAAAAAGCCATTTACTTTTGAAAAGTATCTTGATCTGTGCACCAAAATTAGATAAGCTTTCACTGAGAGTAAGAGCTCAGAAACATCCAAGAGTCTTCAACCAATACTTCTGTTGTTTGTCTCTTCATATGGCCCATGAAACTGCATACAGATGTAGATGCCAGATGCTGCTCTAATATAGAAAATTGAGTTTTGCCGCCTAGCTTGTCAAAGTAACAAGTTGAGTACAGAATGGCAGGTAACCAAATGATATATATCGAATAGAGGCTAATGCTTCTTCTAAACCCTAAAGTCTTAAACATTAGAGACAATAATATAAACCATGTTATTCTACGAAATTCTCTCTAGGTTTGCCTGCAGCACTATATTCCTATCTTTCTTACTTTATGATATATAGAATTTTAATGCACAAAGCAATCAGATGATTAAATAAGGTGAATAACATGACAAATGCAATGGTATTGCAAAACAAAAGTTTACCCTATAACCAACATATTTAGCTCTTCTTAGACACTAGCCAGTTACAATCAAAATGTCAGAAATCTTTGAAAATAAAACATTAACAAGGCAATTATGAAAACTACAAAAAATTTGATACTTGAAAATAGATATATGGAATAAAGAGAAAACAGAATACAATTTACTTTGGGAATTTTTTTTCAGATGTAGCACTGCGACAAAAATAAAGACATAACATCATCATCAGACAACCGTTTCACCCTCAAAATGATGCTGAGTCGGGCTTGTGCTTGGTTGCTTTCCTTTCCACTGGCTTCTAGTCTAATATCCTCCATCAGTTAGCTATGGCGAAAGTCTGTAACCTTGACTTTGGCTATGGCTAACTAATATAGAAGTAGTAGTACAATACTTTCCAGAAACCTTTTGCCATTTTCCTATCCTCATTAGATTATCCACGGTGGAAACCCGAAGTTCCAAAATTATCTGCATTTTTATTGTCTACATTTTGTCTCTTACATGAGAATGCTAGAAACATCAAGGAAGGTATTAAACAATAGCAGGAACTTTGTAACCTCGACTTTCAGTTATAGCTAACTTCAGTTGTTGTATTGGTCTTAAAATGTGTGAAACCCTGTCCCGTGGATGTAGATCACATTGATCGAACCATGTAAAGCCTCGCGTCTATTTTATATTCTAGTATTTAGTTCTTTAATTATGATGTTTGATTATGTTCTTAGTTTTATGATCATTTTTGGGTGTGTTGTGGGATTTCCCACAACTACAAAACCAACTAAAATGTTTAGTATTTTAATTCTAAATCCCAAACTATTAATTTCAATTATCAAAATCAAATCAATCTGTAATTGAATTAGTTTAACCATACACTAAATTTGTGAAGTATAATGTGCGTTAACCTATTTCACGATGAATTAAATAAGGTCTCGATTAAGCCGATGTATATTGTGGCTTAGGTGACCATAACGACCATAAAATTGATGTAATCAAAGATTTCTTCATAGCGTGATTCCCAAATTAACAAAGTTTAGTCGGACTTCAATGACCCTATAATTTATCTGTCATACTTGTGTCAGTCCCATTCATTCTATTCTTTGTTATTCCATGAGTTTCTTCGGCTGTTTGAGTCTTTGGGTGACGTTTTAAACGCGCAAAGCAAATGAAAAATGACACTAGCTAGCAAAGACTGTTGTTATTTCGTAATGTAACATCTCTCTGTACTATCCAGTTCTGTAGAGATAAGGTAAGGACAATAACAGACTACGTCCACAACTGTGACAGCCCTTATCCAACAAAAGAAAATCAAGACAAAGAAGAAACCCCCCCAGACACACGCAACAATTATTACATTTCTCTTGCGCTTTAATTACATTGTGCGAACAGGTGCTTCGTGCATGAGAAGAATGTTGCTGGGTGCATTAGTGCATGTAGGCTCATTTGCACCCACTAGCTTGACTTAAAGGGTATTTGTTATCACGAATGGTAATGTTGTAGACGACAGAGATGTGCCCATGCTTTTTAGCTACAATATGAGCGTTATTTTTTGGCTTCTCACGCCAGTGTTGTGCAACTAAATAATACGCGAATATCTTGTGAAGAGTAAACAAATTAATAAACATATTGAATCATTTATAAATCCTTTTAGTCCAGGGGTTTATGAGAAATGTATCTTTCTGTGCTATATGCTTAAAGTTATTATACAGAATTTGGAGAATTAGATGTAAATGGATTTGGAAATGAAATGGTAGAGGAAACTGGAATGGATGAAAATGAAACATTGGAAAATTGGATTGGATTCTACAAGTTGGAAATGAAATGATCATTACAGAGATTAACACGGAGTTGGAAATTTTCATATGGCTCACAATTTTTCAGTTCTCAATGAATACAATCTTCTATTATTCTTGAATCTACTATGAAAAACAAATATCTTTGGAAATCCACGTGCACCGAAGACAGTGTATACTCTTGATGAAATAGCCATATGGGTGGGTAAGACTGTGTTTGCCCGGTTTTGGAGTTGTCAATCCACAAGGTTTATCCTTCTTTTTTTCGAATTCTTCAAAAAGAAGTGTTTTCTGCAAAAATCGATCAAGGTGATACCGTGACTTGTGTCAAAATCCATTTTTTTCAAACATTAGTCATGAATGAAACCTTGGTTTTGATTAATAGAAGTAGTTGATTTTGTCGTAAAGACAGACATGAGATGAGAGATAAGCTAGAAATGTTAACACAAAAAAGTTACTTTGACCAAAAAGTGGTTCAAGTCAGTTTTTATCACAACTTTGGTAAGAGTTCAACTCTGCAAGTAACAAAATAACTCACGCCAAAATTTGAAGTAGAGTGATGTGCCCTTGTTTTTTCAGCTTAGCATATGAGCATTATCTTGTTGGTTTTTCAACTCTCATGCCAATTTTGTGGGATAATAACAATACTCGAATATCTTGTGAATGTGAGCAAACTAACAAACATATTGATTCTGATTCAGAAGAAACGGAGATAGTATTAATTATTCATTTCCCATTGAGGAGGTTAAAGCCAAAGTGATTATACGATGTCAAGCTTTTGAAATCTGTAATTAAAAGACTAAAAGATATTAAAATGTTTAGTATTCTATTCTATATCCCAAAGTATTAAAGTCAATTGTCGAAATTAAATCACTTTAGAATTGAATAAGTTTAACTAAATATTTAATAATTTAAAAGTCTAGATAAATAAAGTTCCAACGTCGAATGGTGAGAAAACCCTCGTTTTATTGACCGAAATAAGATTTTTGTAGTTTTTGTGAAACAAGAGTTTTAGTGAGGACACTTGACAACGTATGATTGGTTCCTGACTTAACGTGTTTTAAACTCTAAGGAATAGACATCAAAACCAAATTCAATTTATAATTCTTTAGTATTTCGATTCCAAATTCGTGAATCTACCATATTCAGAAACTGTGACTATATTACGAAATCAAAAAAAAAAAGTAAACCTAATTGAAAACGATATTCTGATAATCACTCTAATACTACAACATGTAATATTACATATCCTAAGAAAAAATGTTAAAAATAGAAAAATCCAACTTTATTTATGGAATATATACGATTTATTTCTCGGTTTTATTTCCTATAAAACAAGTATACACCCAGGGAGATATTAGCAATTTGGTGAACCCAACTCCTAATACATAAATACTAAATTATAACTAACCCTAACAACATTCCAATCAAAACAACCAGATTGGAGTTTCTTTACACAGAGCACTTACAAGGAACATGAGATTCTAATAGAAATTACACTTCCTAAATACGCGAACCAAAAAGAAAAACTCAAGTAGGATAATTTGATTATACACGAAATCATCTATGTAAAAAGCTTAAAATTTCCGGACAAGACAAATAAACTTACTAAGTTGTTGGGGACAAAATGATGTTCGCCCGAGGTGATGTCATCATTTTCCCGAAGTGATGTCATCAAGTCCGAAGTCTAATTTGGCCCGAAGCGACGTCATCACGTCCCGATCCCAAAGCGACGTTATCACGTCCCGAAGCGACGCCATTATTCCGGCCGTTCCATCTTGTCCCGATGCTATCCTGTCCCGAAGTGACGTCATCATTTCTCACAGTGACGTCAGCAATTCCCGTTCCACCTGGTGCCCGATCTGTCCTGTCCCGAAAATGCTGTCCCGATCCGGTCATTTCCGCTGGACCAAGTCAATCCCGATGGACCAACTCAATCTCGCAAGCCAACCAGACTAGCCCAGACTGTTTGAAGAAAATATGGATAAGAAGATAAGGTGTGCAGGTGGACCCACATGGAGTTGCCACTTCACCAACACATTTGACACGTGGAAGCATTCTTCAAATGACACATCAGATAGGATTTTCGTAAAAGAAGAGAGAAGGGAGGGCTTCGGCTGGGGGAAAAATTCTTCTGCATCTCCATTCTCGCCAGAGCTCCAATGAAGTTTTTGTATCTGTAACCCTTAAATTGATCAATAAAATCCTCTCAACTTCACTACCCGTGGACGTAGGCCATTCAGGGCTGAACCACGTTAAATCACTGTGCCAATTTCTTTTCCTTTGATGATTTTAATTATGATCTTTGGTTGTTTTGGGCGGATGAAAATTTCTGCCCAAACACAAGTAAGACGAGAAAAAATATAGGGTAATTCAGTCTATCAATTACCTGGATTTTGTTATCAGGTATAAGAGAGTAAGAGAGAAAGATTACCACAGACAGAGATAGAGAACAAGACGGGATTCCACACAGTGGGAGTTAAACAAGAACAAGTTGAGCACATCTATTGACTATAGGATACCGGATATGGAAACAAAAAAATAACCAAGTACATGGTTATTCACGTCTATACAGAATCGAATGTGAACGCAAGTATAGTACATCATTTTAATTTTTTTCTGTATGCTTAATATTTTTATTCTTGATGTATTAAACAAGAATATGCATACAACACTTTTTAATACTTAATTACCATTTTACCTGATTTTAATAGCGCGTTTAGATACTATTTCATTTTGATTTCTGAAAGTAAAAAATTCAGAAGTTAGTTTGGATTCTCAAATTTAGAATGACTTCTAGAAATAAAAAGCTTAATTTTTTATGAAGCAAAAATATTTTGCTTTTGACTTCTACTTCTAGAGAAGCAAAAGCATTTCTGCTTCTGGTATCCAAACAGGCTATAAATTACCCATTCAAACGGGCACACTTTCAAGCATCATAATTTCATAATGTGCTATATTCAAAGACGAACAACTAAAGTTTAGAAAAATGGTAGAATTTTGGCTATGAAATTACACGAGCTTGGTTGGAGGATATAATAAAAACACACAAATAATATCTATTTTTAACATCATTTTATTAGGAAGAAAAAGAACTTGGTTGGAAGATATTATAAAAAGGTATATGCAATTAGCAATTTGTATCATTATTTTGTTAGGAAAAGAAAGAGCTTGATTGGCGAGTATAACAAAAAGAAACATACAACTATCAATTTTCATCATCCTTTTGTTAGAAAAAAAAAATAGTTTGGAGATATAATAAAAAAGTACGGACAAATATTAATTTTGATCATCATTTTGTTGATTAGGATATAAATATAGCTTGGTTGGAGCCTTGAAGGGCATACCAAAAGATACGGGCAACTATCAATTTATCACTATTTTAATAGGGAAGAAATTAGCTTCGTTGGAGGGTATAACAAAAGATAAGGGTAATTATCAATTTTCATTATCATTTTATTAGGAAGAAAAAAGAGCTTGGTTGGAAGGTATAGCTAAAAGGTACATACAATTATTAATTTTTATTATAAAAAAAAAGATTTCTTGGAAGATGTACCAAAAAAATACGGATAATTATTAATTTTTATCGTATATATAACCTTTATCGTACAAAAAAAAACCATCTCCTAAACTAAACTATTTATAAAGAAACCATTAATACGGAAAAAGGAGATAATATTTTTGCCCGCAAAACACTGAAATTGCATTAATTTTCTACATGTGTACTATTTTTTGATGATTATTTAGTTTCTAAATGATTTACTTCATATACAGAGCCCGTAGAAAATTAAACGAAAAAGTTAACCACGTCAGGTCCGGTCCGGTCTGTATTACAGATATAAATCTAGTTAAATTTATAAAATATAACGTGCATTACGGTCTATTTCATGATGAATTAAAGAAGGTCTCGTTTAATAGAGAAAGGTTACCCATGTAAAGACGAAATAGAGACATTTGAAGTGAATTTCAAAAACCCTTTATCCATGATGTTTTCATAATGGTTTAATTACCCCTGATTAGTTAATATTAGTAAAACTAATTAGCTAATAGATTAGGCTAATAATGATTAATCTAAAATAATCTTAAACTTAATCAAATCAAATAAAAAAAAATTCTTTTTGGTTTGGTGGGAAGAAAAATTAGAAGAGAATTTTTTAGGGTTTTTTAAAAAACCCTAGATTTTGATTCACTCAACCAGAGTAGTGAGGTATACCTCTAACTTAAACTCTTGGTCTTTTTATTGCTCGAATTTGATGAAATTACGTTTAAAATGATGATTCTTTTGTGATTTAGAGAATTTTACGGTTGGGTTTTCATGTCGAACCCAACCGTAAATGCCATTTACGGTTAGGTGTTCTTCCCAACCTTACCGTAACCGTAAGTTCATGGATGAACATCAAATCGTAACAATTTTACGGTTGAGTTTTAGCATCGGACCTAACCGTAACTAACAATTACGGTTAGGTGTTCATCCTAGAACCCAACCGTAACTAACAAACACTCGTAACAGTTTTACAGTTGGGCTTTAGCATAGGACCCAACCGTAACTAATCTTCAAACCCAACCGTAAAGTCCAATTTTAGTTTTACTTCCAGACAATTTCAGTCAATATTTACGGTTGGGTTTGGGCTTCCCAACCCAACCGTAAAACATCCTTTGGAGCATTGAGTTTAAGGTCAAATTGGGGTTTAAAAATCAAATTTTTAAACTTATTAAATCATTTTAACTAGATTGAAGGTAAATTGGGTCTTTCAAACAAACAAAAACCGAAAACAACACAAATACTAGAATCCAAATTTTAGTTGCCCAGGAATATTTACGGTTGGGTTTTGGCTGAAAACCCAACCGTAAAACATCCTTTGGAGCATTGAGTTTAAGGTTAGATTTGGGTTTAAAAATCAAAATTTTAAACTTATTCAATCATTTTAACTAGATTGAAGGTAAATTGGATCATTCAAACAAACAAAAACCGAAAACAACACAAGTACTATAATCCAATTTTGAATGATCCAGGAATGTTTACAGTTGAGTTTAGGCTTTCCAACCCAACCGTAAAATGGAATATCATATTTACGGTTGGATTTTCAGCCCAAACCCAACCGTAAATATGATATTCAATATTACGGTTGGGTTTTGGCTGAAAACCCAACCGTAAGTCTGCCATGAAAAAAATGTCAATTTTACGGTTGGGTTTGTCTCAATAACCCAACCGTAAAACTGACATTTTTTTATATTGACAGTTTTACGGTTGGGTTTTCAGCCAAAACCCAACCGTAAATAATCATTAGTTTTGTTTTTTTTTACTTGATTTCTTCTTTGCTTGGTTTCCAACTTGAAATTTTTGTAAATAAAACATGAAATTTAACTAGACAAATTTAAGATAAAAACTTTCTCATACATTCTAACTAAAGTTATAATACACCCACACAAAAAAAAAACCCTTAGTTTGACGCAATTGTTATCATAAACATAGAGTTAGGGAGAAGGAGGAGGGGTATGTCGATCAGTTTGAAGAACTTTTTTTTTGGCTACGGCTAGTAGTCGCATCTCTTGTACCAGCTCTACTCCTCTTTAAGCTTCGAACCGTCTCATCTTCGTCTGCTTCATGAAGCTTCCCAAGTTTGGATTGCAGGTTCTTTAATTGGTCAGACGTCGTCACATCAACTCTACTTAGGCATGGAGTGATCGACTCTGCCAATGCAAGTGGTTTCTTTTTTACCTTATTTTTCTATTCACATATGAAAATAAAGAGTTGGTTGAGTCTTTAGTAATAAATCTTAAAAACATTAATAACAAAAGTAATTTATGTACCAAATTGAAATATGCTTTCTTCCAAACATCCATGACACCCTCTCCTGTGTTGTTTCCTTGACCCTTTTGAAGTATTCTCATAGATTCTGGATCAATGTTAATGACATTTGGATGACCAAAATGGCGATACCAATCCAAGTAATCTTCTTCAACCTCTTTTGTGCCGGAGATGGATTTACCTCCTCCCTTTGGATTTGGTATTCCGGTTGAAGGCTGTTGTTCCAAACCGCGACCGAAGGCGTTGGGTTGTAGTTGAGCACGATGCTTGGGCCTTCGATCATGGAGCCATTCACACACAATTTAAAGGCTTTCTGTGTTACCTTGGTTTGGACATAGCCACATTGGCGGAGAGTTCGACGGGGGTTGCACATCACGAACCCAAACGGATGGTAGAAAGGCCTGTTGTAGCCAGACACGTTTGATAATTGACGTAAATCTTCAACTACTCCATCATCATCTATGTCAATCTCCACATAAGGATCAAAAACAACATCTTCAACGGTGAAAGCATCAAGTTGACTTCTCATCGTTGCTATATGCACTTCTTTATGCTTTGACTGAGTACCGGTGAATATGAATTTCTTTCTGGTAGGTCCAGTAAAATCACCGCTCCACCCGTCTTAGGAGCCAGGTTTGGAAAGTGATCATAGACCCGTGCCTATGAAGATAATAAATATTAATATAAGATAATGCACAATAAAAAATCTGAATTTAAACATTGAAATTCCAACATTAAATTACCTGAAGAAGACCAGTATTCCCGGCAATCTCAGTTCCTCTAACCCTCGAAGATTTTCTAAGTTTGGCAAGTAGGTAAGCGAGGGTGGAAGTTCCCCATGAATACTCATGCGTCTTCTGGAGATCCGTCAACCACTGTAGAAAGTGAGCGCTGACCATGCTTCCTGAGTTGTCAGCAAAGAAGATGGTGCCGAGCATATATAACAGATACGCCCTGCTGTACGCATAGCTCTGGTTTCATCTATGACGACCCCATCCTTTTCCAACTACAGGGTTCCTCCAAACTTCTCCCTCAGACTACGCAACAAGATCTTCTTGGTCATACCTAAACCTTTCTTCGTTGCTACCCCCTGTTTATCTCCAGCAGCCAATTTAAACTCTGATTCAGCTTCTGTCTTCTCCCATCCAAGTGTATCTTTGACAAGGACACATAGATCACTCCAGGACATGTTGTTGTCAAAATATTCATACACGGATTTACCTTCAACTGGTAAGCCAAGAATTGACTTGACATCATCCAAAATTATTGTCATCTCACCGAATGGGAGATGAAACGTATCAGTTTCAGGCCAATAACGTTCCCTGAAGGCTGTGCAGGTGACACTGTCATACTCCAATATCGAATTGGTAATTCTGGGAGCTAACCCGCTACCATTTACAAGAACTTGGACGGCCATACATTCTTTATCTAAGGGCCAATGTTGAGCCCTTTGACGAACCAATTTCTTCACGGCCTGTATATGATCCTATAAAGAATAAAAACAATCTTTTTTAACTTGAAGTTATACAAACGGAAATTTAACAAAACAAGAGAAGTTTTTAGATTAATACCCTAGTCTCGCAACTTTGGCATCCCATGAATGCAGATAACCAAATAATGTTGCAGACCTGTCTGGGGCCTCACCCCAAGGTCTTTCATTCCTCTTCTTAGGCAACAACACGTCTTTGCCTTTGGGAATATGCTTGCCTTTCGGTTCAGGATGCTTCCTTGGCTTGGGTTCCTTCCTTTGAGGTTCAGTAGAAGCAACAACAATTTCTTTACCTTTTCCTTGAGGGACAAATTTTTCTCTGTCCGTCTCTTATTCATCACATTGTTGCTCTTGTGGTGGTTCTCTAATCACAAGAGCACCTCCACTGAACGCCGGTAGATCTTCGAAGTCTTGAAGTTGTACTTGTTGAGTAGAGCTACCACCCCCTACCTCAAAAGTCGTTTTCTTCTTATGATTCTTTCTCAAGCCTCTATTATCTACCCCTAAATGAACTCTGTGGCGAGGGGTTGGAGTGTGAGAAATTGGTATTAAATTATTACTCCTCTTCTTCCTAAAACATACAAGCAATACAAGTTAGATAATTTCCAAGCAATTCCATTCAAACAAAAAAAAAATTCTTACATTCAAATTTTTTTACGGTAGGGTTACACATATCGAACCCAACCGTAAATAATCCTCAACACAAAATTTTTGAATATGAAGAATAATTTACGGTTGAGTTTTCCAATCGAACCCAACCGTAAAATAACATCTTCATCTCCTTCATTTTTATTTACGGTTGTTTTTTTTAATAACCCAACGATAAAATGTAGAAGAAACCAGTTACGGTTGAGTTCGAATAAAACCCAACCGTAAGTTCTTCAGAACATACATTTACGGTTGGGTTTTCTAATCGAACCCAGCCGTAAATAAACCTTAACGCAAATTTTTTTACATATGCAAAATAATTTACGGTTGGCAATTAGAATTAAACCCAACCGTAACTTATAAAAAAAATTGAGTGCAATTTTTTTTACGGTTGGGTTCAGAATCGAACCCAACTGTAAAATAACATCATTTTTATTTACGGTCGAGTTTTTTAAATAACCTAACCGTAAGTTCTTCAGAACATACATTTACGGTTGGGTTTTCCAATCGAACCCAACCGTAAATTGTTCTGTAACCTAATTTTTTTTACAAAAACAACAATCAAACAAGAAAATCAATCACTTTAGGGTTCTAAAAATAACATGGGTTTTGTTGAATACCTTATATACACCATTTATTGTGGTTTCGGAGTTTGATTTTGATTATCACCACCGATTTATTCTTCAATCTCTTGATTAGGTTGTAAAGTTTGATTTTGATTGGCATCACTACTACCTTCTACACCTTTAGTATGATTCTTTATCACGAATTTTAGAGTTTAATCGACGAAGAATTTTTCAAAACGACGATGAATTAGAAGAAAAGTTGAAATGGAAAAGAAAAAGATACGGTTAGGTTTTGAATAGGTTTTGAATTGAAATGAAAAAGTTTCGTTTTATTTAAGTTTTAATAGATTGAAAGATAATATAGACATTTAACATAGCCCTTAGATTATCCCTTAACAAATAATTTGGTCACCCTGAATCCATTTGCGGCCCCTATGTAAGGTTTCTTAATAGAATGTATATGGTGGCTGCTGTACGGACAAAATATGAAATCTAATCATTACAGACATTTTCCACAGTTTTTTCCAAAATTACTTTTCCTGATTTTAAACTCTTATTTTTATCTGTTCTCGTATACCCACTGCGTTTCAAAATTCTTCCACCTGATTTGAAAAATATTCAATCGTGTAGTTTCAAACTCTTTTGATTTTCAATTCAATCGTATAGTTTCAAATTCTTCCACCTGATTTTTGGGCATGTTCTTGAGTAAATCACTAATTTTTGATTTTCAATTCAAATCTTCAACCCAATTTTGCATCTGACTTCGAATTCATATTCAGCATTCTGTAATCTACATTACCCATCAAACATTTCATAGAGTTTAACATTCATATTTTCCGATCTTAGAAGTGATACTTCAATTTCCATAGTCTCTCCTGATATTTCAGATCGTAGAAGACGCATTATAAGGAATAACACCAGATTCAAAATAAAAATCATCTTTATTACTCCTATTTACTCTATTCAAGAAATTATTACTGATTTTGATGGAACTAATCTTCATCCATTATGGCTCAAGGTACCTGTACTTACTCTGTCTTTTTTTTTGTTTTTTCATCCTGTTTGACACAATTACTCTGAGAATCAGTTGTAAGAAGAAATGGATTTTGACTTGAATCAAATTCCTATAGAAGATTTACCAAATGATCCAACTCCATCAACAAACGTTATTGATTCAAACCAGTACTGTGTTATCGATTTAAACCAATCTTGTTTCCAAGAAGAGGATGAGGAGGAAGAAGAAGAAGAGTTACAACCACAAAATATACGTTTGGGGAATAAGGGGAAAAATATGACCTCCAATTTGAAGAGAGCAACTCTAGAAAACTTGGGGCAAGCAAGCATAAATGGAAAACTAGGAAGAGGTCAGATCAGTAGTATTGTTGCTCATTTTTCAGTTCGTACAAGGTCAGTTTCGCGACTATGGCATGATTCAAAAATCGCTAGTGCAAATGGTGCGATGGTAGATATATCGTCAAAGATGGTGAAGAGGGTCGGCCGTAAGAAGATTCAAATTGATTTGGAAGCGATAAAATCTACACCTCTACGTCGTCGAACAAGCATGAGGTCAGTTGCATATGCGTTAAACTTATCAACTTCAACCATATATAGAAGAATCAAAGATGGAAACCTCCGACCTCATTCAAATGCTTTGAGGCCGGAGCTAAGCGACGATACTAAGAAAGTAAGAGTAGAATTTTGCTTAAACATGATCAGCGAAGGTACGAATGAATCCCGAAGCCCCTCTTTTGTTGACATGTATGATCGTATCCATATCGACGAAAAGTGGTTTTTCATAACTAAGACTGCCCAGAAATACTATCTTCATGCCGAAGAAGATGAGCCTTTACGCACATGTAAAAGTAAACATTACATTACGAAAATTATGTTTCTAACTGTTGTAGCTCGTCCTCGATTCGATCATACTATGCAGACATTCTTCGACGGAAAGATAGGGATATGGCCTTTTGTGATAAGAGAAGCTGCAAAGAGGAGTAGCAAAAATCGTGCTGCTGGAACTATGGAAACTAAAGCCATGAAGTCTGTTATGAAAGAAATTATGCGAAAATGCATGATCGATCACTTATTACCTGCTATCACTGAAAAATGGCCATTTGAGAGCTACAAGACAGTCATTATTCAACAAGATAATGCGAGACCACATGTTTATAAGAATGACGCAAAATTTATAAAAGTTGTTAAAAGTCTTAGGCTCTATATCCGTTTGTTATCCCAACCTCCAAATAGTCCAGACTTGAATGTTCTAGACCTTGGATTTTTCAGAGCTATTGTTGCACTTCAAAATAAGACGCTCCAACTACAGTGGATGAATTCATCGCAAGTGTTACGAGAGCTTTTGAACTGTTCTCTGCTGAAAGCTCGAACAATGTGTTCTTAACTTTGCAATCCTGCATGCAAGAGATCATAAGAACCAAGGGAGGGATTCATTATTAGATTCCACACATGAACAAATCAGGCTTAATTAGAACTAACCAGCTGCCGGTTGTACTTCAATGTGACCCTCAAGTTCTGAGTGAGGCAAGAGCATATATTAGTGGAGCACAACAGCAATGAACTAACCAATATGATGCCATCTGAGATTTCAATAATTGCTTTTGTAATAAGTTCTGAGGTTTGTATCGACTTTTTTTGCCCCTGCAAATGATTGATGATGGTTTCGGTACAAACCTAGTGAGGATGGCAGCTACCCAAGTGATGCTCATGGGGCGGGAGTCTTGTTCTTTTTGTTTTTGTTCTTTTTTTCCATCTTTTCTTGTCAGTGTGCTTTATTTTTCTGTAGGGGTGCCTAAACAAGGAGAAGCGCTTTGGTATTTGATAAGAGACACAGGTTAGTGCTGTTTTGTCTCCTTTTGCGTTCAATGTCTTGTACCAGGTGTGCCATAGGAAAGTAGTTGGTGAGGAAGGTCACTAGTGGTGCAACAGGAACCCAACTTCCCGATGCAGTACCCAGGTATTTGTTACTAGAGTCTCTTTTAGCATTTGTGTATGTTCTATTCAATGTGATTTTCCCCTCTCAGTTTCATCTTGTTAGTCATATCGAAGTGTTTGGACAAAAAATTTATCGCCATGTCAATCCTTTCATTCTGATATTTAAGATATACCTATTGTTGGTGATATATATGATAGGCAACTTACTGATACCTATTGTTGACGTGAAGCTATATGTATAATGTGAACTTTTCTTTTGCTTTGCGTGTTGGATGAAATTTTCTGAATGAGGTGATTTTAACAATCAAGAGGTATAGGTGTTCATGTCTCTACTACAACACCCTTGTACAGATAAATTTGTTTTCTTTTTCTTGTTGATGACCATAAAATATGGAAGGATAGCATAGATATGTTAACGGTCTGCTCATGATGTGAAGCGGAATCTCTAACTTGTAAATGCTTTGAATTTGAAATGTAAAACTGCTGTCGAATTAGCCTTTTCCAGAAAGTGATTCATCTTGTCCTACGTTGAGGTGTGCTAACTTTTACTAGTACATACTTGTATCATCATTACTTTTATGTGTCCTGCACCACCCAGCAAGTGATTCCTAGTTTCCGTCTTCGCCTTTGTTCTTTGTTCTTTCGAGTAGTGTTGCTGTGTTGGTACATTTTTGTTTCTGTTTCATAGGTAGAGGTTATTCACCCAGACCTGTAGTTCATACTGGCAGATTGATTTTTTATTTTCGAGTGGAGTGTGTTTATGTATTTTCATGTATTTCATTTGTTGCAAACTTGTTATTTTTAGGTCCTTGTTCATGTGTATGCTGTGATATTCTCCTCACCATTGATATACTTTGTGGTATTAGAGTTTTGAGTTTAAATAAACTTGTGAGCCTATGGAAAATCAGTTGAACATACTGTTTAAATGTAGCATGCATCGTTTAGTCTATATTATTACAGCTTAACCATTCAGTATGCTTGAATATGAGGGAATTCAGCTATGCTTGAGTCGTATATGGAAAAGAATACTTGCGCCTAGACACCCTTGATCCTTCTAGTTTTCGCCTGATCAGCATAGATGGAGTATAAGTATGGGTAAGTGATGAACTGTATTAAGTACGGGTGTACTGGTTAAATTCCTCTGAAAACTAGTCTAAGACGAGACTTCGTACATGTATGTGGGTTGACAGTCGTGCATTTTTTAACATTCAAGTCATGTTTTTTGCCTTTTACTCTGTAATTCATTACACTTACGAGCCCAAATGAAGTAAGTTGGTGATTCAAATCTCTTACACTTGATCTGTATAATGCCTTTCTCCACCACTATCAGTTGCTGCTGCAGAAGGAGTGCAACCTGATCGGTGATTTTATGTCAGACTCACCTTTGCCGTATTTTTGCTCAGGCACCGGGTATCAGAGACTCCAACAATGTAATTCAGTGACTGGTGAATAGAAAGGTGTTGTAGTTATTGTTTTTAGACAATAGAAATAAGAATGACATACCCAAAATTGGAAACCTTACCTATTTTGTAGAAACTGAGGGAGTAATAGTAATGTTACAGTCGACAGAGATGTGCCCATGCTTTTTAGCTAGCCTAGAACTAGATTCGTGCCTTCGCTACGCACTAGGCATAATTCCCGTATTTTTGAATGTATTATTTTTACAAATTGATAGTTGCCAGTACTTTAAAATCATGCCTTCCAACTAAGTTCTTCAAATTTTATTATGAGAAAAAAGTATTGAACTAATTAATGGTTCTAATATTCATGAGTGCAATAAATATCCGTACTAATTTCTTACTGCCAAGAAAGATAAGAACTTTGTTATAGGAAATAGAACTGAGGAATAAATCATACATATTCCATAAATAAAGTTGGGTTTTCCTTTTAACGTGTTTTTATAAAGAAATGATGTATATTTCATAAATAAAATTGGGTTTTCCTATTTTTAGTCTAACACTTTTTATTTTATGTCTAGTATTTATATATATATTTTTTATTTCTAAATAAATTTTTTAATTATAGCCGTTTATTACAGACTAACGTAGACCTTCGATCTTAGTTATTGTCCACCCATTATGGGTTACGCTGATCCGGTATAATTAAGTATAAGTGTAAATGAAGTATGATAATATTTAAACATAATAGCCAGTAGGAGAATGAGTTTATTTTACCCCATGATATTTGTACCAATAAAATTTTGCCGAGTGTCTTCATCCAAATTGTCGCATCATAAAAGACATATTTCCACTAATACGAAGCAATGGTTTATTTGTCCAAACCTTTTAATGTTTTGATAGGATCATTATTTTTTTATTTCTCACGCTAGTTCAACTAAATAATACGCGAATATCTTATGAAGAGTGAACAAACTAACAAACTAACGAACATATTAAATCATTTATAAACCCCTCTAATTTAGGGGTTTATGAGAACTCTGAATATCTTTTTAAGTTATATGCTTAATTATAAGAAGTTCGGAGAATTAGGTGTAAATGGATTTGGAAATGAGATGGTAGAGGAAATTGAAATAGATGAAAATGAAACATAAACGAATTGACTTACATTCTACAAGTTGGAAATTTGTCATAAGGTTCACAATATCTCAGTTCTCAATGAATACAATCATTTATTATTCTTCGATCTACAATCAAAAACAAGTGTTTGGAATTCGATAAGAAGATAAAATGCAAGTTAAATATGTGATTAAGAAAACCCTGAAATAAGAGTAGAAACGCTATTTTTAAGCTTCCGAGAGATACAAAAGGTTAAAAAATACTAAAATGTATTAATCTTGAAGATTCTTTTTTAGACCTATTTTATTTAAAGTATAAATGATTTTAACAATATTTAGGGAATCTGGAACTCAAGATTCCACCAAAATCACTTCTCAATGATTTCTACGATGATTCTTTAATAATTATAGCTCTTTTATCGACTATGTTTCTTTGTCAAAAGTAGATTTCTAAAATATTAATTGTAAATCACAAACATAGCGCATCAAAAGCTCTTAAGTCCCAGCATACACCATCAAACAAAATCACAACTTATTAAGAAAAATCATAAATCAATTACAAATCAATGCAAAAGTCATTAAGAATCAAAATAGTTACCATTCGTTCATGAAATATGGCTTCCTCCATTATCCAGTGGTTGGATTTAGCTCATCATGATGTTCACTCTCAAAACAAATTCATGGTTCAAAAGTGTGTAAAAGAAGAAAAATAATAAAACAAATGGTTCGCAACGGTGTAATAGTGTTGCAAACTACTGTTCTCACTGTTACAGAAAAAAAGTGTTCTCAGCTGAAGATAAATGTCGCAGATGCTAAGATATCCGTTGCAGATGGGTTGAAGAAACCATTACAGCTGAGGATAAACGTTGCAGATGGGTTGAAGAAACCATTGCAAAGCTGAAGATAAACGTTGCTGAAAGGTTGAAGAAAACGTTGCCTTTTCTCTCTGCTTCACGTCTTCTTCAGCAGCAGCAGCAGCAACACAGAACTTTCCTTGAGTTATTTTTCTTCTTCGGTTTAGCTTTCTGAGCTTCATTCAACCTCTCTCAATCTTTTCTGGACTTGATACAACCTTTTTCTACACCACAGAAGCAAGGAATCTCCAAGAGAATTCCTTCATCTTGTTTTCGGCCAAAACACTCCACCCCCCTGATTTATTCGATTTGTTTGATATTTATAGGTCTCAGAAAACCTAATGGACTTTCCTTTACTGATAAGGACTCAGAAATCTATCCAAAACAAACTAAAACTCTTGTTGATCCAAATCAGAGAAGAATTCTCTTTTCCAGCTACAACTCAACTTTCACCCATTTTTTCCGGCGTGAACAACTCTCTATGACGTGTTGTGATCTTCTTTTTATTGTTTCTTCAATTTGGTAACTCAAAACCACCTCCAAATCCCTTAAAACTCGCTCCCAAACACGACAGAATACTCTCACGTGTGAAGTAATAATTCCCGCCTTTTTTTGAAATTTGAATTCAAAAGGAGGGTGCCCTTATCAACCTAGTGGGTTCCTTTAGCAAGCTGTTGTGTGCCGTTAGTAATTCCCTTGGGTTCCTTTATCACTTTTCAAGCCAATTTTTTCACAAATGTTTTTTTTTCTCAAAAATACATACAACCACTTAAAATTACACAATAAGTATAAAATCGAGCACTAATAATACAGAGAATTAGGAAAAAATTAGACACAAAAATGTGACTGCAATACCAAGAGGTAGCAAGAGCAAACATGGAATTCGGAAAAAGCCATGCCCAGTTTCTAGGTAAAAGAAAATACCACACTTTATAAACAACTTTGCATTAAATGAATATGTGATCTTGGGATTCAGGACTATTCCCACAAAACACATAAGAGTTGTAGATGTTAATACCTTTATGTTGCAGTAAATCAAGAGAATTCAGACGGCCATGGATTCAACACCACATTAGACATGTGATCTTTGGAGGAACGTTGTTTTTCCAAATGAATTTGTAAGGGAAGCCATCCATACCATCTTCAGAAATCAATTTAGCATACAACGACTTGACATAGAACATACCATATGAATTTAGTGCCCATCTTCTTGTATCTGGCAGGTTATCAAATAGAGGAGGAGTAGAACCAATGACTATTAACATATCAGCCAACATGTTAACTTCATCAGATGATAAATTCTTTTAAAGTCAAACTTCCAAGAACCCTCTTCTGAAATATGATCAACTATGCAAGCATGGTGTAGTTTATCAAGTTTGTAGAGTAATGGGAATTGGTCATCAAAACTAGCATCACCTGTCCAGTGATCATTCCAGAAAGAAGTCTGTTGACCAGAGTGAAATATAATATGTGAGTTAATAATATTGTTTCTTTGATGCTTCTCCAGCATGAAATACCATGAGAAGTGTTGATTCGACTAGGTATCCAATTCGAATTTTGTGATCTATATTTCTTTGTAATGACTTTGTTTCATAAACAAGATTTTTCGATACCAAATATCCAACACCATTTTTCCAAAAAAGCCATATTCATTACTCTGAGATTAAGAACACCAAGCCCACCTCTTTCTTTAGAAGCACATACCAATTTCCAATTAACTAAGTGCGAAATTTTGGCACCATCTTTGCACCCCCATAGAAAGTTTCATATATTCTTCTCGATATGATTGATGACAGATATTGGTGTTTTAAAGAGAGAAAAATAGTATATTGGTAGTGAAGTTAGAATGCATTTCAAAAAGCAAGCTTACCTCCCTTCGAAAGTTTAACTTGTCTCCAAGAGGATAATCTATTGTCAAAGTTTTCTAGAATAGGATCCCAAATGGCTTTATAAGAGACTTTTGCACCTAACAGCATACCAAGGTACATAAAAAGAAGACTCTCAGTAACACATCCAAACTCAACATCACATGTATTAATTTGAGGTATGTCTCCGATAGCAATTAGCCTATTATTGCCAGTGTGAATCCTGAGTCCTGCAATATATTCAAAATATTGTAGCACAAAGAAAAGATCAATTAGCTCCTCTTTCACATTGTCAACAGAGAATATTGTGTCATTTTCATAATATAGATGATTAATCACCATTCCATGTTGAGAAGCAGAGAAACCAATGAACAACTTCAATTGAGTTGCTCTGTCAATATAAATAGAAAAACCTTTCATAGCAATGTTAAAAAGGTGGGGAGATATGGAACAACCCTGTCTAACACCCCTTCTGCTGCAAAAAAAAGAGACCCATTTATAATCACAGAAAAAGAAGCAGTAGAGTAGCATAACTTCACCCATCTACACCATTTATTACTAAAAGCCATCTTTTTCAGAATATATTCAAGATAACTCCAATTTACCCTGTCGAAAGCCTTTTCCAGGATAATCTTACAAATAACACCAAGTTTTCCGGAATTTAACCTATAATCCACCATTTCATTGGAAATCAAAGTTCCATCAATCATTTGTCTCCCTTCAATGTAGGCACAATGAACTGGAGAGATAAGTTTGTCCATGACCAGCTTAATTCTAGATGCTAGCACCTTAGCAATAATTTGGTACACACTCGTTATGAGACATATAGGCCTACAATCTTTAATTGTTTCAATATGATATCTCTTAGGAACTACTGTGATGAAAGTATAGTTATATTTAACATCAATGCAACCATTATCATAACTTATTAATAGTGCACATAATATATGTCTTAATGAAGTGATGCAGATCGGAAGCGTGTAAAGATGATAATAATCGCAGCGGAATAGAATTATTGAAAAGTAACCGATATAATTTAGAAATCGATAGAAATTAGTTGATCTTCAAAGAGATATCCTAAAATCTACGGGGTTATATAGACTTCGTTAATTCATTACGAATAACGACTATACATATGAGATTAGTATTCAGACTTCGGGGTAAACCCAACCATGAATAAAAATCACAATCAACAAACTCAACAAGTTTAATGAAAATAAAATAATTTTAATTATAAAAAATACCCCTAATTTTTGTTTTTGGAGCTCCTTATATAGATAACTCCTACTAAACAAACCTTAAACTTATCAAAAACCTATAAACTTGGTATCTACTACCTTTAGAAAACTTTCCTAACTTATTAAAACTCTTAAAATAAACTTCTAGAGTCTTCTAAAATTACTCTAAATAATAAATCCAAGAATTAATTATTTTTTACTATAAATAACATGAATAAAATATAAATATGGATAATTTGGAGTATGTCCCGAATTATATGCCTCAGTTGAGGATATGTCATGTAACGGTCGGAATTAAGGAAAATGTCCCAACCATCCATTTAAACCGTTAAATGATCAAAAACGCACATGTGTGGCTTTACACATGTCATTTTTCAGACAATTATACCGTTGTCATTTTTGGATAGATGGTCTAGCTGTGTGGTCCGGGTGAGCACCGAGTCAAATCACTGAATCACCGATACAACTCACCATAAGAACAAACGGAGATCTTCATCTTCTCCGGCGACTTCAATCTTCAACCAAAATCAAAATCAAACATATGAGAAATGTAATTGGGCTAAAACCCACCTTTCATTTGTCGACCTTTTGAAAATGAACCTCCGGTGAGTCCCCATTGTTTAAGAACTTCTTCTTTGGATCAAGGTCCCTGTAATTCCACATACACAGCATCAATCCATTGCACCTGCAATTCACCAGCACTAGCCACAACTCCTTTTTGTAGCAACAACCCACATCACTTCAATCTTCATCCCTGAATCTCAGACTCAACTCAATTCTCTCAACTGAACCTGATCTCTAACCCTTGGCAAATCTAAGCACAAGACCCATGACCATTTGCAGCAATAGATGATGCCGGGACTCACCAAAAGTCAAGCCACCATCCAGTTCAACTCGATTGAACTCAACTTTCGTTCAAAATTCTTTTCCCCTGTTTAATTCACTTGGACAGTGTCTCAAACACTTTTAGTGCAATTCTGTGGGAAGTTCAGGCAGGTTTAATTGGTGATTTCAATCACAATTTCTCCTTCCCTGCATAATTATCATTCAAGTAATAACCACAAACCCATTCATTTAAAATCAATATGAAACCATTCACCCTCAGTTCGTAGCCGTGTCACAACCCATATTCCAATGTCTCCATGTCAAGAAAAATCAACATCATTCATGGATCAAACCCATTGCAGTTTCAGAAACACCACCACTGCCTTGCACCGAATCAGCTGAATCACCACCTTCCTCCTTCAACTGATTTCCTACAAACCCATTAATTCTCAACAACAGACCGAGCCACACCTCCTTATTCTTCTGTTTCAGGCTAACTGATTGTTGAATCACTTCACCAAATCCATACCCATCTCGATTTCTCTCTGTCTCTCATTTCTTCTTGTCTCTCGATTTCTCTCTGGGCTTTCTTTTCTTTTCTCTAAATTTCTCTTCTCAAAGAAGATAACTACACCATAGAAGGGTAGAAATGTAAAATTGGGCACATGTGTAAACCCACACATGCGTATTAATCATTTAACAGTTGAAATGGATATCTGAGATATATTCTTTAATTGCAGACGTCAGTGGACAGATCCTCAAATATATGAGTAAATACCGGGATATATTTCTAATTTTCCCATATAGATAATAATAATAAAATAATAGATTTATTTTCTATAAATCTCCCTTCATCATGAAGCTCCAACACTTTTGGAAGAACATGATTGGGAATCCATCTTGCCCAGGGGCCTTATCCTTCCCAAGGTCTTTAATGGCTTGCAGCACTTCCTCCTTAGAAAAACTAGCATCTAGAATATCAGATTCTATGTTACTTATACAATTGAACTCAATTCCCTCTAATAAAGTAGGTCTAACAATTTCCTCTTCGGAGGATAGGTTACTATAGAACTTAACAATGTGCTCTTGCAAACTAAATCTTTCAGACACAAGGTTACCATCAATGTATAATTGTCTAATTTTGTTGCATATTCTTCTTGCAGTTGCCTGGCTCAAGAAGAAATAGGTATTCCCATCTCCTTCTTTTAACCACTGGGAATTAGATTTTATCCTCCAAGTTGTTTCCTCCATTTGTGTGAACTTCTCAAACTCAGTATCTTTTCCGCTGCCTGCTCTTCTGTTAATACAGTGTCTTCTGCAATATTATCAAAGATCTGAATCTCTTCTAGGATATGCTTGACCTTCTTATCAGTTTTCCCAAATGTATCTCTATTCCAAATTTTAAGTTTCTCTTTAAGAGCTTTCAACTTTGTCCATAAAACAGAACTTGGTGTACCTGCAAAAGAGAAAGATAACCACCAGTCTTCTAATAAATCAATGAATCCACTCTCTATGAATCACATGATTTCAAATATGAAGGGGCTAAGGTCCCCAAAAAGGATAAGAGAATGTGAATATGGTCTGAAATAGGTCTTGCTTTAGCTAGCTGAGACATGAAAGGATATTTCAACTCAGGAGAAATTAGAAATCTATCTAATCTGCTCATAACTGGATGAGTCTGTCCACTGGACCAGGTGTATCTAGCACCTTTCATGGGGAGATCAATGAGGTTATGTTGATATATGAACTCAGAAAAATCTTTGATACTCTTGGTTAACTTCTTACACCCTTTCTTGTTCTTCATACTGTTTGATGGTATTAAAATCACCACCTAAGCACCAAGGTAGGCTCCAGTACCTACAAATATTATCTAGCCCAACCCAAAAATCTTTTCTGTCATGAGGCTTGTTGGGGCCATTAATGTTGGTTAGCACCCAGTCAAAATTGTCATTTTTATTAATGCAAGCGACTGCAAGTGTATAATCACCAACAAGCGAGTCAGTTACCTCAAGGAAATCCTTGTTCCAAATAATAAGCATGCCTCCTGAACTGCCAACTGATTGTTGGTAAGTCCAGCCAACATTTGATCCCCACAAATTTGTTGTATGTCGAAAGATGAGCAATGCATCATTTTTGTTCCCTGCAATATGATTATTGGCGCCTGGATTAAATTGACTTCAAACTAGGGTGGGATTTGGGTTGGGTCAACCTGCCCAACCCGAATATTGGGCGGGTAAGGATAACGCAATTCCAAATGTTGGATAGGCATAGGAACAAATTTTACCAATCTGATCTAATTTAGGCGGTTATTGGCACAAAATTTATAAACTCAAGCAAACCGCCCA
>JAJJMC010017794.1:1551751-1563632 GCA_023531435.1 Papaver californicum
AAAAAACATTTAATTTAAACTCATTTTTCCCCAACAAGAAAAACAGTTCAATGTTTGAGAATTGAGTGTAATGTATGTTCAAACTTGGATTTGAATTATCAATGAATCAACCTGCATGCACTTAAACACACAACAAATCAATCCGCTGAACTCTCTTTACATGTTTTGTGGGCTTGTTTTTATGCATCTCCCTTGTTGCAATTTGATTAGCCCAATCAACTTAATGTACCCTCAGTATCTGGAGATGGACTTTGCTCTTTTTTGTCTAAGTCGGTAAGGTGTTGGATGAACTTCACATAATTGTACTATTCTTTTTGTGACTGACCATCCTATGAGTTCTATAATCTTGAATTCATATGACACTGGGATGCCATGATATGCAGCTGTCCAAAAAAAAAATTCGTATTTCACTTAAGCATTGAAAATTTAGCAGATGTCACATGGTGATGGGTACAAACTAATCATTCAGAAATATTAGCCATGCTATTATTCTAGTTTGTGACAATAGATGTTCAAAATATTTAGTCTTGAGCACTTGGGATTCACCGCCACCTCTGCCTCTATGATTGTCCAGCATGCCCCCTTCTTCCTCCATTGGACTCCTGTCATCTCTGTGGATCGGGCTTCTGCTTCTTCTCCTACTCCTGCTAGGGATATGGTTATGGCTACTGGCCTATGGCCATTTACCTCAGCTGCAGGGTTGTTCTCCTCCCTTGAGAAGGGTATACCAACCGGTTCCACCAGAATATACCTGAAAAACAATCTGAAAATACATTAAGCTACATTTTTTTACTCTCCCTTGAGATTCATTGCTGAAAATACATTAAGCTACATCTTTTTAATCGCCTTTGAGATTCATTGCACAAAGTCTTGGAGAAGTTTAAAAGACGACACAAATTGTTAACCTAAAGTGAAGTTTCAAACATAAAGTCCCAAGATTAACATTCCAATCAGAGTTTATTCTCTTGGGACATCGCGGGGAGGGTTTGTTAGTTTTAATTCACATATTGGGTCTCATGATTAAGTGTTTTTCATACACACCCTGCAGAACAAAATAAGCTATGTTAAATCCAAATTTATCTAATGAGTTTCAGACTAAAGAAAAGGCATAAACAGAAGGGAAAGAGTTGCCCTACAACCTTTTTTGCACGTTTAACTGCAACTAGGGTGCCATCTTTGAGTCTTCCTTGTCCCAAACCCACCTGTGGAAACTATATCTTGTTTAAGGCATTCATTATATAGGATCAGTCATCATCAGTCCTCACTATGAAAATATTACGACTGAAATAGATATTGCATCAAATGTATATGAACTCTGACGTAATTAAAGACTTAAAGAAACAAAATTAACCGATACCGCCGTCAAATGTATATTCCCACATATTGCGGAAATCGGTGAACAAAGATCGATACAACAATGTCATTGCAGTAAGAGTTATCTTAAGGTTTTCGGATTTTGATGTCAAATTCCTGATTTAGCTTACTACACATTCCAAGCTACATTCTAAGTTACCTCATCATTTCAACTGGGGCATCGATTAATAAAAATTGAGTAGTAAGTCCAAATAAAAAAATACAAGTACTAAACCAAATTTGAGTTAGATATTAGATATTCAGTTAAACAAGAGTCTATACATCCACAACAACAAGATGTGACAGCGACATAAAATTCAGCAAACCATTGGTTTTTATATAAGACACAACCCCAACTCTACATATTTACTGGTCTTGTAAAGCATATTAAATTAGATTAAAACCCCTAAAGGAAATCATTTTACACTGAATATGAAATTTAATTTCTGCCTTTGCACTCGAGGGCCAATCTCCGTCCGGCCCGAGGAAACCTTTGCACGCCTCCATTACCTTTTGGGAGGCCTACGCCCCATAGAAACTGTCTACCTGAGACTGTCCCTTGGCCCGTAGGTCCTGGTCTCCTAAAGCTGAATTCTTCACTAGTGCCAAATTATTCAACATCGGAGCAACATAAGCATCAAATTAGATTAATAAAAGTTAGATTAACTTACAAGATTTTTGCCTTCAACAATAACACGATTCTGAGTACGAACAACACGCTTAATAACACCGGTCTCTCCCTTATCTTTGCCCCTGATTATCATTACCTAGATAACAGAACCATAACAAAAAAAAAAAAAAAAAAAACAACAGAGATTCAAGAAATGAAATAAAAATCTTTAAAAAATTTGATTTCTACTAAATAAATTATAGGTTGTATATTATTTCCCCTGAGAATCCTCCAGTTTTGTACAAGCTTTTGAGCTGCTTTCTAACCCATAATCTAACAAGATTGAAAATTTCAACCATTTCCTTCTTTTTCTTCTAATGGAGTTTTAGGGTTTTGGTTTTTTGGGGGAGGGGTAGGGGATTTCTCTGAGACTGTTTTAAAATGGGTATGGAAAAAACGAGCCTCCAAAAAGGTAAGCAAAAACTCTTGAAAATGATTAGGGGAGACTGACAGTCAAATGGTGTGAAGAAAAATTGTTCGGTAAAATTGATAAAAGCAAAGAAAGGCGGAGGAATGAAGAAAAAAGAAGACCTTTGCTACTAAGCATCCGATGAAGTTGAGGAATGAGGACCTTTGGATTACCCAATTTTCAAGTCTCTCAAAATATCACCTATAAGGGAGAGATTTTGCTCATGCCTATTTTCATCCAAAAAGTCTCCCAAAATCCCAATAAGTAACAAATCCATGATTTTAAAGTCTTAATCCAATAACAAGAGTGTTTGAGTGACTTCTAACAAATCTTAATCCAATAACAAGAGAGTTTGAGAGAATTTAAAAGACTTGGAAAAAGTCTCTATCCAATAACAGGAGAGTTTAGGAGACTCTCTGGAAATCTCAACTGAATAACAACCTATTTGAGAATTCTCTATAAGTCATTATAAATCCCAATTGACTACCCCTTGTTATACTTTGTCATCTGAAACTTAAATTTATTATTTTTATTATTTATTTAGATATTATTAAAATTATTTGAACACCATCTAAACAATATTTAAGCAATATATAAATAGTATAGGTTCTTTCAATTTATCTTCAAATTATATCTATTTTTTTTAGAAACATAAATATATTGAAAAGTAGATAACTTAAAGAGTTTTTTAAATATATAAATTCATAAAAATCCTATATATATATTTTTTTATGGATATGAAGTTTTAAAATAATTATTTTCATTTTTTAAAAAATAACATTTTTATAAATAAATAATTTCTAGCAATTTCTATTTAAGTCATTGTAAATTATAATGTATTATTCCAGAATCCCTAATATTTGGGTTTTAGTCTTTATTTTATTTGGTGTATAGTGCCTATTCTGTTTGTTGAAGAGAATATTCCGTTTGATGAACCAAAATCATTTGCTAAGTTTTTGATTTTGGGCTTGCTCTCATTAAAGAAGGGGAGATGTGGCAATGCCCGGTTAATAGAATTCAAGCCAATTTGTAGCCTAGGCATGATAAAAATAAGTACTGTGAAGAAAACGAGGATGGAAATAAATAAAAGTGATTAAAGTTACAAAGAAAATAAAAAGAGAGAGGAAGGGAATCTCGATTGAGAGTTGGCTCTATGGATCGGGATTGCGTGTCTAATCTAACGAAGCGTTAGCTTGGGAAGTGAGATGACTTCCTAATTTGAAAAAGAAAATTACAAACACGGTATCTGTGTTATTAACCTGAAACATCTACTTCCTAACTAGACGTGTAAAATGTGTGATGCCATCATGTTTATGGCACATTACAACTTGTTAAAATTTGAACATAACACAATACGGTGGTCTGGTACGACACGATATAACACGTTAGTTTAATTAGGATGTTTTATTGTGCCAAATAAATTAGCAAATCACAGTACAGATAAACACAACACGCAATAACCATAACACGTTAAAAAAGCACGTCATAACATGTATAAAGCAGTATACAAAATTGTACAATACATCATATTTTATGTATGTTTCACAAAACAATCTTTATTCTAACCCATTTTTGACATTTTGGTTATGTTGACTTATTTTATAATGATATATATAAATTTTTTAAATATTTGAAAAGTATTTTCTTTGAAAAATATAAAATTAGCGTGCCGGCATAGTACAACACGATTATTTTTCTGGCACATCAAAATACAGCACATCGTCTAGCACGATACAACACAACACGCATAAATCTCTGACACATATAACACGGCATGCTAAACACGTGACTTCATGAACTATGTTATGTTGTACCGACACGTTTTACATCTTTATTCCCAACACATTTGTTTAAATGTGGACACTTAAAGTTTGTGCCACATGGTGTTCCGTAGTTTGATAATTAGACGAACAAAGGAAGTCCTTATATGGGATGACTAAGTGCATTCCTATCCGTCACATGGAATGTACAAGAAAATCATAATGAATTTATAATTTTTGGAATTTGAGAAACATTTTGAGACAATTCATTAAATTAATGACAAACATCCTTTATATACAATCAAACAAACATATTTGTAGTTCAAAATTCTTAAAAAAAAATCATTATCGATCAGATGATTAGGACTCAAAGAAATCTCTTCTTTTTTTATTTTGTTCTTGAACTGTCGGGTAGAAAATATGAAATCCCAAGTCGGGTAAAATAATACCGACCCATAAATCCATGCTCCGTAAAACCCATATTAAAAGAAAAACCGTGGTGTAAAACTAAACTATAAAACCCTGATATATAACAAAATCACTTAAGAAGGTTAACAAACGTTAAAACATAATGGGACTGAAATCAAACAAATTTTTGGTTAGCCTCACCGCGTGCGGCCATCTAGTAAAGAGATGACATAGAGAATTAAGAGTAAAGGGATTCATATATAAGATGGTAGAGGAAAATGATGGTTGAGGAAAATAAATTGGATTTATAAATGCTAAATGAAATAAACACATGGTGATTCAAATTAACTTGAAATTATTAGTTGTAAATGAAACTATCAAATTAAATATAAATACTGAATCAATTTTTTTGTTATTTATCTACCTATTTGGTCAAGTTAACTACAATCAAACTATCTCTTTCGGTCTCTGCTGGGATTCCAAGGCTACCACAAAAAAGATATAGATTTTTCACTTAACACTTGCACCCACTAGCTTTTGCTAAAAATGACAATTACAAATTAATTACTCTAACCCCTAACTTTTTTTTATGCAAAGGGTATTTGGGACAGATGTTCAAGTTCAGTTATTATCACGAATTTGATAATAGTTCGGCTCCACATTAACAAACTTATTTTGTGTTTTTCACGCCAATTTTGTGTAACTAAACCGTGTTCTCGTGAGGAGTTAACAAATCAAACATATTGAATCATTTATAAATCCTTTTAACGTAGGGATGTATGAGAATTCTATATATGTATCTTTTTATGTTATATAATTAAAGTTATCATAAGCTGTTTGGAGAATTAGGAGTAAACGGATTTGGAATGTTGAGATGGTTGAGGAAATTGAATTGGATGAAAATGAAACAAGCAAATTGTGGATTGGATTTATAAGTTGAAAATGAAATAATCAAAGATTGACAAAAACCAGGTTGTAAATATGTCATAAGATTAACTATTTCTTGGTGCAAACTAAATACGATTATCTGTTATTATTGAACTATCATCAAAGATAAAAATACAAGAAATTTGATAAAGAGTTTAAAATGCAAGTTAATTTATTTTATTTTTTGAAGAGAAGATGCAAGTTATTTATGTGATAAAAAAAACCCTCAAATAACATTAGAAACTCTATTGTTAAGCTTAAAGGTTTAAAAGTACAAAAAAAAAAAAAATTGAACTTCAAAAATAAAAATAAAAACTAATTACATGATGATTTGTAATTAACTATTTGAATTCTAAATGTCAGGCTGTTACAGTCATTTATCTATATTACCTTTGTAATTTAGCCGAGCACAAAATTTATGTAAATATTAGTAACTAATTAATACTTAGAATTGGATTACCTTATATGTTATATTTGAATTAATCAAGAAACCTAATATCGAGGCTTTCAATTCCAATAGTAGGGCTTTTTATGTTTGATAAAGTAAGATCATCCGGTAGTAATTCCAATAACCTCATATCCATTTTTAATAATGATTAAAATGTCTTTAATTATTTAGTGTTAATAATATAATTAGGTTAGTTAATGTAGTTTTAGTTATTAGATTAGATTAATGCTTTTCATTTATAGTTAGAGATAAAAATTTAGATTAGAAAAATTAAATGGAAGAAGTAGAAGAATAAAAAAGAGATTTTTATTGGAAAATCCAAAATTTGATTCACTCAACGAAAATGAGTGATTCTAGTTAGAATTTGAGGTGGATGAATCCTTATATGATACATCAAAGAAATTTTTCGTAAATTTTTTTTTATTTTGTAAGCTTTTTACTCTTATTTATGGCTAGGTTCGTACTTAAACCCAGCTGATACAGTGTTTACGACTAGGAAAATGATGAACTCCTGACCGTATCTGGATAAAATTGGGGAAAACCTAATCGTATTCCATTTAATTACGGCTAGGTAGATAATTTCTTAACCAGGCCGTATGTATGTGTTACAGCCAGGCTGTATATAAAATAACCTAGCTGTATATTAATAACGACCAGGTCTAGTGGTAAAAAACTCAGCCGTAAAAGTTTTTAGGTTGGTGTTTAAATCTAAGTCCGGGAATAAACTTTTACTCTAGGAAGTTTATGATAAATTTTCAAAAATATAGATTATGACTAGGTTCAATGATTTCCGATCTAGCCGTAAGAATTATTCAATCCAGTTACGGCTGAGAGTTTTTTTTTGTAGACATATAATGTGAAAAAATAGACCTACAGATGGGTAATTGATCTTCGTCCTAGCCATAGGTGGTTCTGGAATCGGTTGTTTTTGAACTTTTTTGAAAGAATCTAACCTTTTTCAAGCACCAAAAACAACAATAAAAAATGGGTTTTGATCGACAATAAAAAATATTTCGGATCGTTGATTAGTTGAGGACGATAAAATTATTTTATTTAAAAGAAAAAAGAAAAAGGGGGATCCAATTTACGGCTATGGCAGAAAAAATGAGTGATGGAGTGATAGAATTAGAATTAAAGAATTAGTTTTTTTTTTAATTTTTAGGTTTAACTGATGGAAGGATAACTTAGACATTTGATATGTCCCTAGCTAGAATCCCCCCAACTAGAGGTGTAAAATATGTCGTGCCAGCATGTTTAGGGTACAACAAAGAACGTTAAAATTCAAGCACAACACAACACAATACGTGATCTGGCACGACACAACACAACATATATGTTAGCTAGTGTGTTGTGTTGTGCCAGACTAATAGGTACATCGGCACATCAAGCACGTGGCATAACACGACACACTAAGAAAGCACGACATAACATGCATAAAACACTACAGGACACGCTACAATATATGATATTTTATGTATATTTCACAAAAGAATTTTTATTCTTGCTCATTTTTGACATTTTATTTTCGTTATATTGGTTAATTTTTATAATAATATATATAATTTTTAAATATTTGAAAATTATTTTCTTTTAAATATAAAATAAATACCGATACAACACAAGACAACACATCACGATTATTTATCTGGCACATCATAATATATCACGTTGTTTAATACGACACAACATAACACAACACTCTAAACTCATGATTTTATGGACTGTAATGTGCTGGAAAGATATGTTTTACACTTCTACTCCAACAACCTAGTCATCGAGTACATTGGTGGATTCAGAAGCCCCTTGATTATGTTTCTTAATTAATGGGACTCCAAATCCTCCCAATAATGTAGTGCTATCCAGAGAAAGTTTAAAGACACCACAAGCTAACACGTTTGTTAGAACTGCAATTAGTGGAGGCAAAATCCATTTATGATGTTTGTGATGTCAATTGCTCCGCATGTACTAACGGCCAGGTCTTTGTAACTACAATGTACATTGTCGATGAAATATTTATATGGTGGCAAGGCCATGTTTGGCGGTTTCAGAGTTGTCAATCTTGATGTTTATCGCTCATTTTTTTTATTTTATTTCACGCTTTAATGCAGCCGTCTATAATTATATTGTCGAATTCTTTCCTATAAATATATTTTGGCCCGAACGATTAAAAACGACATTTTTCCTGTAAAAACTGATCATGATCATACGGTGACTTCTATCCATATCCTGTTTTTAAAACAGTAGTCATGAAACCTTGGTTTTTAATAGCCGATAAAGGAAAGACAGACATGAGTTAAAGCTATAACATTAACACAAAAAGGTTACTTAGACAGTTAAGACCTAAAAGGTATTTGGTAACAAAAATAATTGCCAGACAAACAAATAAGCTGAGAGAAAAAACCCGATAAACACAAGGTGGGTCCCAGGTGGAGCCCAAAACCAGCCCCCTTTCAATCCTGGGGTGGTGGGTCCCAGGTGGATCCTGCCCCTTGTGTCTATCAGTTTTTTTGGTTGTTTATTTCATTGTCCGTTAGAGCAACTTTTATGGTATGGATTATGGAGGTAAAAACATTCATAACTTAAAGAGTACCCATATATATGCGGACCCTCAACAATTAATGGAGCCAAAAACTTACTGTGGGAAAATTTAATCCATCATGTCTTTGATAGTCCGGATATCTAAAAAGAAAAAAAGTCACCTGGTTCTTCAATGGCCGGATAAAACATATATCAAAACTTTGAAATTAACAACGCTTATTACCATTGCAAATTGGAACACAAACCATTGCATTTGTACACGAACCGTTCCTATTCATTAGGAGGATATATCCGTCCCTAATAATAAAAATTCAAAAAAAGAAAAATCTCATGAGAAGGGAAAAAATTTTAAAAAAAATCTGGACGTTTAATGTCTAGATGGGGTATCCGATCAGCGTATAATCAGATGGAATATTCTAGAGCGACCCTTCAAATTTAAAGGATAGTAACTAGACTTCATAAAGACGTGGATGATAAATTCACCCACCAATAACTATTTTTAGTCCAGAAGATGTGGATTATTTTAAAGATGTAGATGATTTTTTGTTCCGTACGAGTTCCCCTTAAGAATTGTTGATTTAGTAAAGTGGTTCAAGTCAAATTTTATCACAACTCTGGTAAGAGTTCAACTCTACAAGTAACAAACTAATACTCACGCCAAATTTGAACGAGGCTAATTTGCCCATGTTTATTAGCTTGTATATGGGGCATTATTTTGCTGGTTTCTCACGACAATTTTGTGGAACTAAATAGTACTGGACAATCTTGTGAACAGTGAACAAGCTAATTAGCTAACAGACATATTCATTCACCTATAAATCCCCCTGGTAATTAACGTGGGGGAAAAGGGACTCTAAATGTGTATATTCCTATGTTATAGTATATGCTACAGGCATTATTTGATGGTCGAAGAATTAAGAGTAAACTGAAGGCATTATTTGATGGTCGGAGAATTAAGAGTAAACTGATTCGAGAATGAGATGGTTGAGGAAATCGAATTGGAGTTATTAGATGGAAATGAAACAACCGTATGGAGTTGGAAAGCTTATTACGGTGAATCCAGGGGTTCATCCCGTCTATCGTAAAAGTTTAAATATACATCAACTTACAAATACAAAGATATGTGTTGATTTAAAAGAATTTAATTTTTTTCGTCAAAAAAATATAATTAATTGGTTGAATAACTTTTGATTTCTTTTTTATGGGTGTACAAGATAATTAAAACTAGATAGTTTTTTAATACCTAAAATCTTTTAGATACTCTTATAATATCTTTTATTGGGTATTTCACCCAAATTTTTATCTTTCAATAAAATTAGTGTTTATAAAATAAACTAAAATGCTCATATTCATTAAGTTTTTATCTTTTATATCTACAAATCGATAATTTTTTACGGTATTATTAAAAATAAAACTTTTTTTAGACTTTTCACCATGAGTTTGCCAACTGAAACATCTTTCAAGAACATGGCATTCTCAAACAATAATCACGCTCCTTTAGACTTAACTAACTTCCCACCAATAGATTTGTGTGAAGCAAGATTCCCACCAGCTCTGACCATACCAAATAGCTAAGATACCTGATTAAGATATCTTTATAACAATCTCTGTTCCGGGGTTTACATATATATATATATAATTATTGTTATAATGTAAATTTAATTGAAAAAGATTGATTATTGAAAAGAATTGATACTGATAAGTTGTGTATCAACTTCATTTTGATGTCGTTGTTAAGGAAACGAAATTTGAGTTCCAAGAACTCTTCATGGATTCAAGTCAATAGTTAATGGTTCCTATTTGCTCTGCATTTTTTATTCTGTAACTGAAAATTTACATTCGCTTTTGAAAGATAGAAAAAGGGGATATGCAGTTTCTCAATCTGGTTCCAAGATTTAGTTGATTATCCGCAAATCTTCCACGGTACATAGTTGTATCAGATGATGCCAACAACATCTTAAATATTCGTATTTAACAAATGAGATCTGACGCACATATACACAAAATCTCACAGATTACCCAAAATAAACATTTGACTGCACCTCTTAAGGAGGTTATCACCTTTAAGGTTTTTTCTTGTTTCTCATGCTTCAACTTTCAGTAAGGCCTGAATTACGACTTCTTTCGTGGGCGATGGAATTGCACCTTTTTTTGTGACCGTGAGTGCTCCACATGCATTTACAAATAAAAGAGCTTATCTCAACTTCTTTTCATCCTGCACATAACACAACACAACTCTTTTATGCACAGAAGAAAAATTTAGTGTTTCGATTGTTAAAACTTACAAACACCACTGGACAATTTTAAATTTGTTATAAATCAATAATTTAGTAATAATAGTATGAGTTGTGCCAACTATACCTTAATGATATTTGTTTGGTTCCAATTGCTTGTGATTTTTTCTTAGTAGCCTTAGGCGATGGCCGCAGAGCCAATCTCACACCTAGTGATCAATTTTTTGTTTATGATGGATTTGTGAGTTAAATGAATAAACCTAGAAATAGATAGTTAACAAACGAAATCTAAAATCCTTAAATTTTTAAACTTTTCCTAATATGGGAATATGATTTAACAGGCTAAGAGATTGATGAGAACACAAATATACCCACCATCAATTTAATTTCAACAAAGGATGCACTCAGATACATCAAGCAATAGCATAGGATGCGCCTTGATACATCCATTATTGTTATTGTTATTTCTATTTCAGTTTCAGTAATCGATACAGGATGCACCTGGATACATCAAGCAATAACACTGAATGCACCTGGATACATCCAGTGGCAACATATGATGACACCAATTTCATCCAGTGGAAAAACATAATGAAATCAATTTCATCCAATGGTAACACATGATGAAACCAGGTTCATCCATTGAGAACACACGATAAAACCAGGTGCAGTTGAGTACACTAAGATGAAAACAAATTCAACAAAACGGAAACAAGGATGTACACAATTGCATCAGGTTCCAGACCAAGATGTATACAATTTCAACAAAATGTAAATTATTAATGTATACAAGTACATCCAATAATAACAAATAGCATGTCATGTGAGTACGTGGGTGATAACACAAGATGAAACCCGTTTTGTCCAGTGGAAACACATAATGAAACCAGTTTTATCCAATGGTAATAACACATGATGAAATGCATCAGAGTGTACACTAAGATGAAAAAAAAATTAACAAAATTTAAAATAAAAATTAAAGCATTACATACACATTTCACATTTATAAACAAATCTAAAAAATATGTACATAGGTGCATCAAATTTTTAACTAAAATAAAACCAATTTGAAATTAAATGTAATCACAAAGACAATTAGGGTTTGAGAACTTACCAATTTGAGCATGTTCTTCG
>JAJJMC010017794.1:1563642-1579002 GCA_023531435.1 Papaver californicum
TCTTTAGTTAGTGAATTTGAGAAATTTCAATTGAGTTAAGGTATTTAGAAAATCATTGTACATGGTGGAGGTGTTAACGCTGGTGTCTATGATGGTGCTAGAGAAACATGATGATGTCGATGGTGGTGATGGAGATAGGGTGGAGCTATCAACGATGGTTATGGTGGTGTTAGTGTTTGTGGTGATGGTGGTGGAAATGGTATTGGTGATGTCGTTGATAGTGGTGGAGGAAGATGATATTGTTGTTGGTGGTTTTCGTATTTTGTGGTGGTGGAGATGGTGGAGGAAGATGATGTCCATGGTGGAGAAGAAGATCGATGCTTTGAGAAGAAAAGTCTGAAGTTTTTTTGGTTTGGAGGAAGATAAGTTTTGGTGGAGGGTATAACTGTCTGTTTCAAAATTATTTATCTCTCGTCCATTTCACCCAACATTATTGTTTACCCGTCCACCACAACCAGATTTAACTGTATGTATAATTCCCCTTAATTAAAAAACACACAATCAATAAAAAATGTTACCATTTTAGATTAATTTAAAAATAAAAATTTTATCAATATTTTATACCGCTGATTATAGGATCAACTCGCACTAACGGCGTTTTTGGATGGTGGAAAGGGAATCTCATTTCTAGAAATCATATTTTTTTAAGAGGGGGAATCCTAAACCCACCACCTCCATAGGTTTTGGATTCCTTTATTTTTTGAAAATTATATTCCTAACCACCTTCTATTCTTATTTACCAAACATAAAAATTAATTTTTTTTTAAAAAAAAGTGATCTCATTCCCTCTAACCAAACACGCAGTAAGTGTATATTTTTACTGGACAATTATATTTAGCATAATAATATAGGGCCCATTCAGCGAGTTCGCCTTAGGCCTTTGATTACACCAAGACGACCCTGAATATATCACCCACAGTGTCTGACTGTCTGTGTTTCCGATCGGAAACATCTTCTTGCCAACACATTTGTTAGATATAGACATATAGTGGTATTGATTGATTAATCATTTTATTGGGTACTGCTTATTTGTAAATTTTGAAAGAAATTGGAGTATGAATTGTAGTACAGCAGTTTATACTTTAAACGAGAGTGAAGTGATATGCCCACGCTTTTTCGCTAGTACATGCGAGCATTATATTTTGGTTTCTCACGCCAATTTTGTATATCTTGTGAACTTCATTTATAAATACCTTTAATCCACCAGTTGGGGTCAAACGATTTTAAAAGCGTATGTTCATTCCTATGTTTTATGATTATCAGATTTGGAGAATCAAGAGTAATTGAATTCGGAAATGAGATGGTAGAGGAAATTGAATTCAATTTATGGATTGAAAATGAAATTATCAAGTGGCAGAAGAATTTTGAATTGGATTGGTATTTAAAAATGAAATAAGTTATAGAATTTGACATATGTTTACATATGTGATAAGGTTAACAGTCTTTCGGCTTTAAAGACATTTTCTATTCTTGTTTCATTAACAAAAACGAATGATAAGGTATGTTAAGTAATAAAGTTTACAAATTATTTTGTTTTAACCAATCAAAAAAAACAAAAAATATTTTGTTGTACAGAAATAATATAACAAATTTACATTATAAATTAATGAGGTTAGTTCAGAGATTTGAATATCACACATAAATTACTAAAATGTTTTGGTTTTAGAATTTAAATTAGAATTTATCTCGTTTACTTGATAATCGTTAAATACTTGAATTCTGACCCTGAAGTGTTGTGATAGAACAAAATCGGATTACCTTGTAATTAAATTTTTACCCATCTTGGTGACTGCAAACTGATTTTTTCCTATGTATAAATCCTTATAAATTTAGATGTATTGGGCTTTGTAAAGTTTAAGACACTTTGATGTTTCTTTCAGCACTAAATCTTAAAAAATCCTTTTCTTCCATCAATATGACAAACATCCCAACGCGTTAAAGAATGTGTCCATATTCCTCATCACCCAAAGATCGTGCATGCCTCAACTTGTGTTATACATGGAGATACTGGTACACAACTGACTAACATACCTCCCAAATAGGGGTATTATTCAATTGATTGTGCAGAGGAAAATGTAATTAAGTGTTACACTATATAAATGGGTTCGGAAGCCTCTGTGTTCATCATAATCTCTATAAACAACAACTTGTCATATATTCTATCTTTTTTCCTTGCCTTCACTACTCAATCAACATGGCAAGGCTCTCAGCTTGTCTGGTTTATGCTTTAACCTTATTTGTTCTAATCAATGTTGCACTAGCTGAGTACGAGCCATATACTCCCAACTATAAAGAAACTCCATACAAGAAACCAGTTGTAGAGGTTACTACTGAGGTGTATCTTCCTAAACATGAATACAAGCCTGAACATGACTACAAATATGCTTCTCCACCGCCACCAACTTACGTCGCTGCAAAATACCCATCACCTAAGTATACTTCTAAATATGTTTATGCATCACCACCATCATCGGTTTACGTCGCTCCCAAATACCCAACACCAACATATATTCCTAAATATGTCTACCTATCACCACCACCACCGGTTTACATCGTTCCCAAATACCCAACACCAACATATACTCCTAAATATGTCTACGCATCACCACCACCACTAGCTTACGTAGCTCTCAAATATCCAACACCAACATATACTCATAAATATGTCTACACATCACCACCACCAGTGGCTTACGTCGCTTCCAAATACCCAACACCAACATATACTCCTACATGTATCTACGCATCACCATCACCAGCGGCTTACGTCACTCCCAAATACCCAACACCAACATATACTTCTAAACCAGTTTACGTTGCTCCCAAATACCCATCACCAAAGTATGATCACAAACCAGTTTACGTCGCTCTCAAATACCCATTACCAAAGTACACTCCTAAATATGTCTACCCATCACCACCATCACCAGTTTACGTCGCTCCCACATACCTATCACCAAAATATACTCCTAAATATGTCTACGTATTTCCACCACCACCAACTTACGTTGCTTCTTACTACTGAAAACCATCGTTACATCTTTAACGGACGCTTATCACAAGGATGCCTCTACTGCCCCAACTAAAAGCATCATGTTCCTAAGAATGTTCGTTCTATTTTACCGTGTGGCATCTTCTCCATTAATTATTTAACTTTACAGTGATTTTCGTGTATCTTTTTCTCTGCAACTCTAAGCTAAAGGCAAAGCTTATAGGTTGCAGGAAATAATTAAGTTCACCATTGGAGGATCATTTCCCATTTTCTTTTGTTTCCCATTCTTGTTGGGTTTTTTTTGCAATATGTTGTACTACAAGTCCAATATATGTGATTGTACTCTATTGGGGTCTCTCTATTGACTAAACTCATACCATATTCTCATGATCTTGCCTTTTTCCTTTAGACTTTAGCCAACTATGATTTTTAAGCCAAAATTGTGCACACAGCAAATGATTAGCTAGGCCGTTGCACGGTGGAGGCCGACGGAAATTTCAAAGAAATACACGACCATTATTTACCCAAGTTGGTCAATTTTTTGTAATGTTCGATAATATTATACACGATGCTATGTTTACTATAAACGAAATATTCGATTACCAATATTCGAAGTTTGGGGGATAATCATCAAGAATGGTCTCTAATGGTAGTTGGGTTAAGCAGCAAGAACACTACAAGTGTGCACTGACAAGGAAATGTCGATTTGTAGGGTTTGCTTAAAGTATGAACTAGACCCCGACCTTTGCAAATACTGATACAGTTGGGTTCAGCTTGGCTAACATATCATTAGTTAGCTTGTATGACTAGACAAGAGAGGAGAAAAAGAGAAAGGAACTTATTTAATGGCTGAATAGGGTCCTCCTCTTTTCAAACGACTGATGGCTAGCGCACCAGATTACGGCAGAATTGCTGGTGTGGAAGTGGCCGCATTCGGATAGCCGTAACCTTGAAGGATATTTCATCTTCGCATGCCACCAGTAAAGCAGCCCTTGCAACGATGCAAAACCAATCAGAAGAGAGTGGATCGGCCCTGAAACTTTCTTTGAAACGCGTGGATCCTATTGAGGATTCTCTGGAACAAAAGCAGTAAAACTTATGTGTTTGTGATGTCTCTATTTCACGTTCACTAAAGGCGCCGGTCTTTTTTAAGACAGTGTATGTTCTATTTCACGTTCACTAAAGGCGCCGGTCTTTTTTAAGACAGTGTATGTTGTCGATGAAATAACCTTATGGTGGTTAGACAACTCCATTATATACCAGAAGGTCTGTCATAAGTATGGATATCACATATTCATATGCATTTATCAAGTTGTTTCCCCTTTTAATTAAGTCTATCATATTCATGCTCTTAAATTATAAAGATGCAAGTAAAATTTGAGTCGACAGCATTGGTCCTCAACCATGATACTTTAATTACATGCTTCACAAAACGTGCGCTTGTTCTCCTTTTCTAAGTTTGATGCAAATATGTTAAAAGCCCTTCTCGTGCCACGGCGTGTATGGTCATTCCAAACTTATTGGATACACGGCCGTAGTGTTATATGTTCAACACCATACCTTCTGCTCACGATTACACATCAAGATTTCTACTTAGGGTTATCAAATTCGTGTATGGTCATTCCAAACTTATTGGATACACGGCCGTAGTGTTATATGTTCAACACCATACCTTCTGCTCACGATTACACATCAAGATTTCTACTTAGGGTTATCAAATTATACAGGCAGTTGTCAATCTAGTGGATCCCATGGCTAAAATTGTTTTTTTATATTGATTTTAACCCCTTATGAAATTTGGTAATTTCTAGTCAGCCTAGTCATACATTGGGATATCTATTAGCACAAAAACTCAATGCACATTTATACTAACTATGGTAGTTCTTGACCAACTGTGGAGAAGAAATTCTTCAAAATCACTCAGGAAAAAAAAGTTATGAATCATTTTAGTATTGTGGGTACGACCTGAATACCATAAGATCCACACAAAAAAAAGAACATTTTGCTTAGAGTCTTGAATCTATGTTTAATAGGATTTAATTCTATGAAATTAGTCATCTTTTTATGGAAATAACGTTTTTCCGTCGTTTGATTACAAATTTATAACGTTTTTTCGTCGTTTGATTATAAATTTATTTCTATAGAATTATGGACTCACTTACAAAAAAACATGGTCTAAAATATGTTTTAAACTTAATTTTATGAAAAAAAATTTCTTGTCTCCTCCAGGATATTGATTCTATTGAATACACTTTATATGAAATTGTTTCCTTTCCCAGTTATCAAACACAGCCTTAGAGGAGTTACAGAAAAATATGATCTAAAATATGTTTTAAACTTAATATTATGAAAAAAAAATTCCTTATTTTCTTCGGGATATTGATTCTATTGAATACATTTTATATGAAATTATTTCATTTCCTGGTAATTAAACACAGCCATGTTCATTTCGAAATTTTGCATATTAAATTGACAAGTTGTGTGTTAAACAAAGAAGTAGTGGGAGATTTTCAGTTGTGAATGTCTTTAGGTTGTACCTAAACCAATAAAGAATTTTTTGTGTGCATGTGTCCAAACTAGAGATTCTCAATCTAAGAAGGTTAGGTTCAATTTTTAATACAAACACCTAAACAACATTTATAGAAGAAAAAGGGATTTCTTGCATCATCGATTCCATACTTTACATGATGTGCAAGTTCAATTCGACTTTGATTAATTAGGTAAGAGGAAACCAATTAACCAAACATTCTAATAGAACTTCGAGGTGTTTAAGAACAGATGGGTTCTTAGCATTTGTTTGATTCATATGGAAAAGAAGAAAATAAAATATAATCAACCACAAAAGCATTTTTGTTTGTTTTCCAAAATAAAAGAAAAATATCTAAAAGAAAAATATGTGAAAAACAAAACAATAGATTTAGAATTATTGCCTTTAAACTTTTGTAATCATGCTCCCATCTTAATCATGATTACATGGACTAATCAACTTAAATACTGTTTTTATCTAATAAAAATAAATTTATTAAAAATTATAAAATAAAAAAATATATAATTATCGTTTAAGTTTAAACTTTAATCTGAGGTAGTTATAGTAGCTTGGTTGCTTGTGTTTTTATAAAAGTCGAGACAATGGGGACAAAAATCTTTGTTGACATGAAGTGAATCCCCTTTGGGAAACCTGCTTTCTAGTGTATCAGGTAGTGTTGATCGGGTAAAAGTCTATTAGAAACGATGTTAAACCATCTTACTCAAGTTGAGATAAAGAATACAATTCCTTTTATTCTCAAAAGCATGAATTCAGTAAACGAGTCCCTTTGGAAGAATAGATTTCAAGACATGTGAGCTTTCTTTCGTAGCCTTTCACCAAATGTTACGAGAAGTGAGAAATATTTTTGATTCAAATGCATGTGCATCGGAGGGGTTTCTCCATAAAAAAAACATATGTGTGGGGTGCATTGGCTCCTACGAATAAATTAGAATGTAAACTTTTTGGAGTTATTAGCATCAACAATTCTTGAACTATCCGGAGATGATATTATTGAATGGAAGGGTTTTAATAAGAAAGTTTATTCAATGAAGTCCCGATATAATTTATGAAGTGCTCAATCTAATAGTGATCCAATTCTTGAATTTCATAATTTTATTCTGGGATAGGTAACTTTTTCCAAACGTTGGATTCTTTTTACGAGGTCTTAGTGCATAACGAAATTCTAACTCGAGATAATCTGCAAAGAAGAAACACTATTGCTCCCCAAATTGGCTAGCATATTCTAATAAATATTTTGATCATCAAGTAAAATATATAGATAAAGATCATGTTTTATCTCATTATAATACAGTAAAGTTGTTGGTTGATGATATCAGCGATCTAAGTTCAAAATTCATCAACATTGGGATGAGGGGATTTAAAAAATAAAATTATTATAATAGTCCCCAAAAAATTAAAAAGTCCGCAAACCCTCAAAATAACTCTCCATTTCTCATGTTTTATATGGATATGACTGAATATTTTATTTATTTTTTGATAAAAAAGAGAAGATTTTATTAAAAAAAAAAGAGAATATAGAAAAACTACAATATCTACAAGAAGTAGAAAATGTAGAAAAAGAAAAAAATTATATAAAAAATTGTCTCCGACTCTAAAATAGAAAAGGAGAAGTCTACATGTAAAAAAAGACCAGTTGTTTTTGTCCGATATGATTGAAATTGAAATTAGTTTATTTTATTTTGATTGTTGTAGGGCCCTTTGTCTTGTACGTGTAACCCATATAGATATAACCGGGATTTACCTTATAACGTGTATAGATACTTAAATCTATGTTATATATAACTCATCTCTAATGAATAGAAATTTTTATTCTCTTGTTCTTCTATGGATATATATCTCAGTAATACTACAACAATGATCATATTTTATCTCATTATATAGTCCCTAAAATTTTTGAGCATCCCTAAAATAGCTCGTACACCAAACCTATAGGATATGGATGAAATTAATATCTTATCCGGGATGAAAGGTTGAATTAACAATGAGACTGTTCAGACGGTTGGGTTGAGAACCTCATCAGTAAATTCATGAATCCATCCATATTATACGAATTTATCCGTGTGATCCGTACGTTTGGAACTCCGACTTAGTTTTGTAAATTTCAGCCTAAAACGGATTATATACATATTTACGAATTACCAAACTTTACCGCCCACATAATACTTTACTACGTTATCACTAAATTATCATTCTCTATCATATTTTTGACTTTTAAAACCGTACATACGTCAATCTAAGCCTATACCACCAACATACATGTTAGTTACTGATTATATTGCATAAATCATTTTATAGTCCATTTAAATCATAAAATCATAATATCTAAGGTAAGATTATGTTAAAAATGATTTTTTAACAAGGTAAATGTGTCTTGAATTTTGTGTGCCGGACTCGTATCTCTAAAATAAATGATACACATAGGTATCCTATTTTAAATATCCCCCAATTCGATCACATAATCGAATAGTGGATCGGATATACATTTCGTCAAAACGAATAATACTCGTAAGTTAGTCGTCTCAAACATTTTCCATACCCGGAATTACTAACTAGGGTCGGGACTGTTCAATCGGTTGAGTCTGTAAAAAAGAGAGCTCCTCTTTTTTATCACAGTTGATAATGAGGGATACCAATTACTAACGGAGAACAACAACTCAGCGATCCAACGATTAAATTATTTTTCCTTATGTGGATTGATATCCCCTGCTACAGTTATGGGGGATACCATCAACATACAACCACCTTCCCTAAATTCAATCCTTAAAATCAATTCTATCATGGGAAACCCTTACTTCTCAGGCTAAATTACACCCACCGGCCCTTACACGATGTAGTCCAATTAATTCCATGGCTTGAGTGAGATTCAATTCAATTCTAGATCAAAATTCAATTACAATGATCGATGCTGATGAGTTTATCAAAAAAATTAATGGGTAATCCATATATCTTGTCAACTATTTTTGCTTCTATCTCTACGCCATCAATTCTGTAGCTATGATTTGGTTTTCCTTCGGGTTCTGTAGTCATCATGTTTGTTCTTCATCTTTCTTCTGCACCAGTCGTCTAATTCAGAACAAGAGTCTAGGTAACACTAATCCTCTGTAACTTATGAGCTCATCACTTTTTTAACCATTTACTCAAACCTTGGGTATTAACTATGCACCTGCTTCTGATACATCATATTTTTCTATTCATATATCTGTCTTGTTTATCCAAACCAACTCTACAACTCCATGTTTTCTGCTGAGTCTTCTATCACCTTTTGATCCAAATCATGATTTTTTTTTCACCGCCTTATGTGTTCCAACTCCCCTATATAAAGAGTTCAATACCCATCTTGCAGATCACCTCATTCATTCACCATTTACTTCTTCTTAGTCAAGTCTTTCTCCTTCTTCTCTGTATGTGTTCTGTGTTATATTTTTTTCTTTTTGTTGTTTCCTGTTAGGTTTTGTTCATCATCATGCCTAGCAGAGGAGTTAATGGTTTTTCTTTTAATAGTCAGTTCTTGAATGTTTCTCACAATCCCCCTGTGAGAGATTGGCCTAACAAAATAGTGGGTGTTTTTTTAACCAGGCTTAACAAAAACTCTTGGGTTCTTAAAAAAGTTTTGATTTATAGATGGAATTTGGTTGGTGATCTCTCAGTGAGTAGATTTGGCGATCACCATTATCTAGTGAAGTTTGAATTTGATTTTGAAATGTGGCGTGTGTTTAGGCAGGAAACTAGGATTGTATTTGGTGATATCTTTCTTATTCAGATTTTGGGAATCCTCTTCAGACCCTTCTACCTTATCCATCACCAGAGAAGATTTTGAAGTAAACCTTCTTAATCTTTACCCAAACCAAACTCAACTTCTCAGTATTTTCAACTATACTTATTCTCTTGGAGAAGTTATTGCTTTTGATGATCCCATCCATATCGTAATGGCTTATGCTCTGGAATGATTAGGGTCAGAATTGATGTTACTCGGCCATTGAGGTTTGGATACCATGCTGCTAATGATGATTATGGAATGAATTGGATAGGATTTAAATTCCAAGAACTTCCTAGGATTTTTTACACTTTTTGCCACAGACTAGGACATTTAAGTGATAGTTGCATTGATAATCTCATCCTTTATCACCCAAGGTACCATTATCCAATAACCCCTCCTCCATCTCCACAATCTCCACAATTCCAACATTTCAGCCCAGATAATCACTTTGATCTGGCTGATTTCATTAATGCTCATAGAGAGGATTCAGTTAGTGACTGGAGTCTTGATACTATTTGTTCACCTATCTCTTCCAATCAAGATCATTCAACAATCTCTTACTCAGAACGCGATCAAGCAACTACAAACTGGGACTATTCTGATGTGGAAATTATTTCAATGGATTCAGATAGGGTTTTCTGTGAAGATGATGTTATCAGAAATGACAATTACAATGCAGATCTTTTCCTAGAGGAGAACAACAACTTCAATACTATGCAGTTTGCTTCTCGCACTGACAATTTTATAGTCTCTGACATTGAGTTAGACCAAGTTCAGAACTCTTTAAGCGCCACTCCATCATCCAGTCCATCAGCATCAGTGCAAGATCGTGAACATACTTCTAAGAGGCAGAATCCTGATGAGTTACAACACCTTATCAACTCTAATTGTGAAGCATCTAGCAGCAATTTTGGCAACTCAGCTTCTCAAGATGACTATATGCAGTGGATAAAGGAATATAAATCCCCCAAAAGACTAAGATCTGAGAACTCATATGACTTTATGACTACTTCTTCTCTTGGAACCAATGAAGCAGATTCATGTGCACTTATTGAAGCCAATCTCAACATTGACTCTCCAACTCAGCAGAAACATCAAGTTAATCACTCTGCAGCAGCAAGTGACCAAGATCAACAGCACTAATATCCATATACCCAGAATGCAGCAATGATCATAGTAATTCTTGACCAAGACCTATCATTACACTCAAGCCATACTTCAATGGGACTTATCTGTTTGGGCCGGTGGTTTCCTTCCACCCCTTTTGTTTTTTGACTGCTCAAACTACCTTGTTTTCTTTTAACTGCATCTAATTCCTCTTTGTATGCCTCTATATGTTTTTGCTTAGTATCTTGCTTAGTATGTTTTTTTGCTTAGTATCTGGCTTAGTATCCTGCTTAGTGTGTAATCTTAAAGTTCAGTGTATCTTCAGGTCATATTCTAATTAATCTTGCCATATATGAACCTTAATAGAATTCAGTACCTTATCATGTTTCAATTTCCCTGCAACCTATGTATGCATTTCTTTTGGTGTGTATAGTGGATTGTCAATTTAGTCTAGTTCACCTTTTACAATTTCTACCGTGATCTGAATGCCTTTGAACTCTTGGTTGTTTTGCTAAATATTACTTTTTATTCTGCATTCTGACCTGCATCTAAATCCTTTTATTTGAACATTCTAACACACTGTAGATACCATATTGTTTCTTAAAATCGTGTATGTTTCTTCCCTTGTGTTTTACTTAGAACCTTTTCTTCTGCCATTGTCATTTATGTGTGTTTGTGTTCTTATATAAACTACTATAACCTCTGACTCAGATAAAATAGACTCTCTTTGAATTTTAGCCTGTGCATTCACCTTCCAAGTCTGTCCTTCCTCTTTTACATATCTGCTTCCTCTTCATCCTTAATCTGATTGCATTCTGCATCTGCCTTTGCAATCTTGATTTTATAATTACCACTATTCTATGTGCATTTTGCTTCTTGCTTCTTTTTTAGTTCTTTTCGTCTGAATCCTATTTCTTTCTATCTCTGCCGGCTGTTACAGTGTTCATCTTTAACATCCTTTGCGTTTTGTCCTTCTCAATTCTTGCTGAAGTATTGTTTCTTGGCCAGCTGTTGTCACTTCAAGTATCTCCGTATTTCAAGTCACTCATATACTTTATTCTGCCAACTCTATTGGCTAGTTGCGCTCCTCCTAGTCTATTAAAAGCTTTATTCTCCCAGACCTCAACAACTCAATCCAATTAGCACTCAATTACACCTTACATATTTTCTATACCCATTATTTGCTCGACTCTTCACCACCTTCAGTGCTACTATCAAAACAAAACACTATTATTTGGCTACTCAATTCACCTATTTTCAGCTACTATTATCTTTTACTTCGTACTTTACAACTACTTTCAGCAAATTCTTATTGCAAGGCGACTTTCAACAACTTCACTTTCTAAAGCTAGCATATTCTGCTCCAACTATATTTTTATTGCGGAATTATACACACTTTTGTACTTCTATTTTATCTCAACTTTCAACCTCTTAATTACAAACTTTTCTAGTTGATCCAATCAAAACCTTAACTATATTATTTAACTTCTCAACTAATAAGCACATAGGTCGCAAGTTATATTTTTTTTATCCCAAAATAAATATTCTAGCGTGAAATTATCAAGGAATCAATCAACCAACAACTATTTCAACATTTGCATGGAATGATTTTGACGTATAAACCTTCGATCTTATTTCTTTCGGAAAGTTTAGCCAATGAGCATCATATAAATTCTTTTAAACACTCTCTTCAATTCTAACAGCATTTCACAGTCCCCAAAATTGGAAGGCGCGGTGGATTGTGCTTATCATGGAAAAATAATCTAAATGTGATAATTTTGCTGCATTTTCAAAGTTATATACATGCACTAGTTACCCCGGCTCCACCTGCACAACCATGGCTATGCACCGGTATTTATGGCCCACCTCACCAAGAAACGCGGAGAAACCTCTAGGAAGATTTTCCAACTATCTTCCCCAATATCAACACAAACACTCAATAGATACTGCTAAGCGATTTCAATGATATAATGGAACAATCTGAAAAGAAAAACAAAAAGAGAAAGGCTACATATGCGCAGACTTAACATTTTCTCATAATGATAAATCAGATGGGATTCATTGATATGGAATTCCGAAGAGATCCATTTACTTAGACAATATCAACTTGAGAAAGACAATATTTTAGAACGCCTTGATAGAGTGTTAGACACTCAACAATGGCGAACTACTAACCCACACACAAGAGTTACCCACCTTGCAAGGATAGCTTATGACCATGCCCCAATCTTTTTGCAAAAGAATCGATTGATCGGAGAGACACGAAAAACTATAATTTGAACATCTTTGGATCACCCATCCGTAACTCAAGCAAGTGGTAGAAACTTCCTGGTTCCAACAGAGCGACACAGAGCCTACTCTGGACCTACAACTGAAGCTCATCATAACCAATCAAACTCTAACCGAATGAAATAAGAAGACGTTTGGCCATCTCCCTACCAGGATCAAGAACTCAACGACACAATTAAAGTTAGCGCAGCACCAATGTGCGATTCAACAAGGAAATGAACAACATTTATGGATAAAACGTGAGAAAGAGCTTAGGATTCATCATTTGACCCTACTTCAATGACATGCAACCTACTGGCAACAAAGATCCAGAATTCAATGGCTACAATCAGGTGATAGCAATACAACTTTCTTCCACACCAAGGCAACCATCCATCGGGGATACAACACTATACAACAACTACAAGATGATCAGGACAACTGGGTAACCAATACAGATGAGATTACACACCTAATTCCGGATCATTATACTAAACAATATACAACATCCCCCACAACGATTGATGAGGATCTTTTTAGAACAATCAGCCCAAGATTAACTCCTAGGCAATGCGCTCTCCTAACTGACGAGGTAACTCCAACGGAAATCAAAAATGCTCTCTTCTCCATAGATTTTGAGCGAGCTCCAGGTCCAAACGGCTACACCAGTAAGTTCTTCAAAATTATCTGGGAAACCACTCATATTCAGTTAATAGCTATGGTTCACAGTTTTTTTAATTCCCTAAATATTCACCCGCTCATGAATCACACAAACCTTACACTCATTCCAAAAGTAGATCCTTCAAAACCATCACAATTCATACCTATAGGTCTTTGCAACGTCACTTATAAAATCATTGCATAAATTCTAATCAACCGTATTAGACCGCTTCTCCCCTTCCTGATAAGCCCTTAACAGAGAGCTTTTGTGCCCAAAGATCGATTCATGATAACATAGCAATTGCGGGCGAACTATTCTACGATATCAAAACTTCATCCCTAACCAAAGACCCAAAAATTGCTCTAAAGTTAGACATCCAAAAAGCTTATGACAGTTTTGATTGGGGCTTCATCAAAACAGCCTTCATAAAACTATGTTTTCCACCAATTTTTGTAGACTATATTATGCTTTGTGTCACGACAGTCACATATTCAGTCAACATCAACGATACCCCGCATGGATATATCACACCTTCAAGGGGCATACGACAAGGAAATCCACTATCTTCTTATATTTTCATTATCTGTGCGGAAATATTATCCACAAACTTTGGAAACCTGAAAAACCAAAACCTTATTGGAGGACTTCGTATATCCCAAAAAACACCACCTGTCTTGCACCTAATGTATGCGGATGACCTCCTAATCACATTCAAAGCGTCTTCGGAAATCAGCAATCACCTCAAGAATTTACTACATTCTTACATCACTTCAGCGGAACAGGTAATTAATACTTCCAAATCCACAATTATACATCACCTAAGACTAGATCAACATGAAGTGGATAATATACATCAACTGTTCGGAATGCCTACCACTTCAAACCCCTTATCTATTTAGGGGTCCAATTCAAGCATGAAAGATCATCCTGGCATATTTTCAAACCTATGATTCAAAGGATAGCAAGGAAAGCAAAATAATGGATGACAAAATACCTCATACCTGCTGGAAGGTTAGTACTCATCAAAACTTCTCTCACACCTACCTCTAACCACCTTATGCAAACCCAAATTCTCCCCACACATCTGCATAAACAAATAAACTGTATCACTAGGAGCTTCTTTTGGGGACATGATTCCTCGGTGAAAAAACTTCACCCTATAGGTTGGGATAGTTTATCCCAACCTATTTCAGCAGGTGGGCTTGGTATTAGAAAGAGTAGTGAGCATAATAAAACTCTGTTTATGAAAAGGGTATGGAATTTACATGATCACCCTGATTCCATATGGGAAAGCATATATCAAGGTAAATATCTCAAACAACAATCAATATTCCAAAGACCTCTTATCATTCCATCAGCTTCCAGTGCACAATGGAGACAATTAGCTTCGCTCATACCCACCTTACAAAATCTTCTTTTCCACAGTGTGGGATACGGATTAACAACCCATATCCAAACTAATTAGATTCCATATTTCCCCAACCTAGACCCTATACAATGCCACCATATCTGAACAGTAGCGGACATCATTGATCCTCTAACCCACAACTGGATACATGACAAACTCGACACCCTTCCGCCACTCGTAAAACAAAAAATTATAAACATCCACCTCCCCCAAGACAGCCCTCCAGATAAGATCATATGACCACATTAGAAACTAGAAAATACACCACCGCTTCCGGATACAATTGCATAACCCAAGGATTAAACCAACAATCTAACCAGAACCCCCTACTAGTCTCAAAATTCTTATGGACTTTACCTTGTCCACCTAAAATACATCTTTTCTTGTGGAAAGCAATCAATGAAGGCTTACCCACCTTCTCCATACTATCCCGCATACAAACCATCAACTATAATCTTTGTACCCAGTGCAACATTGAACCAGAGACGGCCGACCACCTTCTCCTATGATGGCCAATAACAAGTATAGCCTGGAACACCCTCCTAGTTCGCCTCTCAAATAATCAACCAGATAACAATACCCTTCCTACTTCTATGACACCCCAAACAACCATCACCCA